>JAJHUR010103189.1:1216-30496 GCA_027495735.1 Lutjanus campechanus
CTGGCACAAAATGCTACACACTTCAATCAATTTAAAATACTATTTGACAATTGAAGAACGTGATTAAAGGCTTCAAGTGGCTCTTAATAGACACAATATTTTTGGGACAAGTTTTACCCTTATTGATTAATAAACTGTGGTCAATTATGAGCATTTCTACTTTTACACTACTAGTCTACATTTAGATTTCTGTATAACCAACAAGAGCATCCCTAGTTCAAAGACCAATATCATATAGATTGTCTGTTTGAGAGCATTACTGTTGCCCTGTAAAATCTAACTACTATGGACAGTGTTAAATTAAGAGTAATGGATCTGACTGCAACTTTTGTGTCAACAAGGTTCCCTAACCAAACCAAGCAACATTAAGCTGTGTCTATGGAAATAGCATCATCAAACATGGGATTCATTTATGATGGCATCGCAGTATGGGTCTACAACCAGAGAGACCATTGCAGTCCTTCCTCCCACAACATTCAACCAGCCTCTCGTTGAAGAATCAGACAGGGCAAAACCAGCAACCAACACTGTTGAGTGGTGTGTGTATTGCTGCAGACATGCCTTCATACACAGATCAGTGGTTGAGAGCACTGCTAAAATGTTCCTTCATGTTGAAATTAGGTCAGACAAATGCTGACATATTACTTTAGTTTTCTATCTAAATACTTTGCAACCATTTGCAAATGTTTGAGTACCTTGGCAAGAATTCTGGTGCATGAGCAACTGATTGGTGTTTGTCAGCTTTAAAAATAAATTTGACTTTTTTCCCCTCTGCTGTACCAAAAACATACAAAAGCCACAGCATACACTAAACTGCTAATATTGTGTACCATTAAATCCCTGTAATCCACCAGCTGAAAATGTATTCAGTGTGTATTCTGTCTGTCTGGAACACTTCCTTAACGCTAGTAGACTTGCTACTCAATCATAACTGATGATCGTGTGTCTTTTAGTTCGAGACTCAGTGTAAACATACACAGATACACACATTGTGCAGTAATCCAACTTGCCGTGGAAAGCAAAGCTGGGATCAAAGTTATGAAAAAAAAAAAATCACAGAAGGGTTCAGTGGGAAACTAAACCTCAAGGATTTATGAGGCGCTTGATTGCATAATCCCTGCTATCAGTGATACCTCGTCCGCCTCTCTCAGAGATAATATCAAGAGCCTGACATGTCTGAGGCTTCGAGTAGCTTCCATCAGCGTGGAGTCCTTTTGGCAGCCTGTCCTAAGGCTCAGTTTCTGTCCATCGTCTTGTTTTCACACACAAAAAAGCACACACACACCTGGAAACAAGAAGTGAAAAGAAAAAGCTTTTGCTGTAGAGGCAGAGGGGAAAAGACGAGCTTTATACCGTTTTCCCCTCTGGTCGTTTTTGGCAGGTTGTCTGTCCCCATTCCTGAGGTTCAGTACGAGTTCACAGAACACGCCGTCAACTTCCAGAAATAAACTGTTTGCTCATGCGTGGGTGCGATGAAATAGTTTGGACAGAGACAAGAGTTTTCTCTCTCTGTCTCCCTCACTGTCTCTCTCTCTTTGACAGAATGGCCAATGAGGCGGTTAGAAAGACACAAACGATGTAAACAAAGATGGTAGGATGAGTGTGTGAAAAATCAGATTAGGTCACTTCCACTTTAAACCTTTATCTCTATGGGGTCAATATTTGAAGATACTCCCTTGGCAGAGGAGGTCAACTACATCAGATCAAAGTTTAGAAGGACAGCTTGGAGTACTAGTGTAGGAAACTAAACAATGTACTGCTGTGGACAGGGTCAGCAGCAAAATATTAATATAATATAATATAATATAATATGTATTTTAGCCACTTAAAAAAGGCCCATCTAATAAAATCAATACATGTTTAAGTGTACACTAGATTTAGAATATTTTAACTGCTTTACATTGCCATCAGACAGCCTTTTCCAACAAGAAATCGCACTTAGGGGCATAGAGGCCAAATGTTGCTCTCATGCCCAGCCAGACTCCTTTGGCAACAACAGTGACACAGTCACAGAACATGGGAGTTGCTGCTCTACTGCAGCCTCGATCGGTTAGTTTATTTGGTAAATCCAAGCTTTTAAAACACCAAAGTCACACAATAACACAAACAAACTAACTGATCGAGGCAGCAGTAGACCTGCAACTCTCATGTTCTGTGAGGTAAAGATAACGATTTTCTCAATTAAGTCTGGTTGGTTTGGAGAGTGTGATATTTAGCTTATATAACTGTGGTTTCTTGTCAGAAAAGGCTGTGTGATGGCATGGTAATACTGCAAAAATATTTTAAATACAGAGTACACTTCAGCTGATATTGATTTTTTTAGGCAGGTTTTCTTTTAACTTCACTTCCTACATTGGTACTCCTGCTGCTTCTCCAAACTGGGGGGATGTGATGTACTGTAGGTAGGTACTGTAGGTACTGTGATGTACAGTGACGACCAATGACTACCTCATACAACCCTGCTTCAAAACATCCAAACTGTCCCTTCAAGGTTGAAACTTTTTTGAAGACTTTTTTAATCATGAAGCCTTCATTTGGTCTGGTCAAAGATTCTGTTTTATCGTTTCTTAGTGCCATTATCAGTACTGATCTTGTTGCTCACTTTCTGACACTTATCACCTGACCCCTCACAGGTAGGAAATGAAGTCTCCTCCAGGGAAAAACTAAATAAAAAAAACATTTTACAAACTTCATCTTCCTTTAGTGATTGTTGGTCAGGCTAGGATAGGAAAACAAGTAAATATTTAAAACAGAAAAACAACTTGGGTAAAGTTAGACTAAGCAGAGAAAGTGGTGAATGAGTTTCAGCTGTAAATGGCACCAGTATTCTCTGAGTCTTCATCTTTTCCCTTCTTCGCCCCACCCGTCCCTCCTCCTCTTCCATACCGCGGTGTACTCAGGAGACCTTAGCTCCACTGAAGGTGGAATCAGTTTTCCTTTTCCACTGTGTCTTTTTCCCCCCACGCTGGAAAAGCCCCCGTCCAACTCTTGCTGAGTGCCTGACTCAAGTGTGCTCCGACGTGCCCACATTCCTAGACAGTATCCCCAACACCGGAACCGTTTACCGCCTCAGCCGGGAATGCTGATTTCCAGCCCAGGTTTTCATCAGACCTAGTTTAGGCAGAGAGCGCAACAGGAATTCACTGAGTAATACTAGCCATTATACAACGCAGACTTTCCCTCCATGTCAGTCATCTTACACACAGACAAATGCATAAGTATGCTTTCTCTCTCTCAACAATATTAAACTCAAAGATAGTGCCAGCAGCTCCTATGAAAAGTAATTATTTAGCTGGAAGTCATATTCTGACCTAGATCCAAACAGCTTTTCAAATTCAAATTCTCCACTGAAGTTACCCCCCACCCCCCACCCCTGGCATAATCCTGGCATTTATGAGGATCTGGTGCTTCCAGGTGTAAAGAAAGGTGTTTTTCCATTTACATGCTTTGGCAAGCCCTTTCACGATTCCAAAAAACAAACAAACAAACAAAGCCCTCAGGTTCAGCTGTCAGTGAGTCCTCTCTCTCAGTTTCCAGGTCAGACTGTTGACATTCACAAACTGTATTTGATGACAGACAGTGTTTGATGTGCATACAATGACAGTATATTTTAATCTCTACTGCAAACTGTAAATGACAGGATGTCTGTTTCGTTGCTCTTTTTTTATCTAATTGCTTAAAGATCCCTCCAGGCATAATATGAGATATAAAAAATGCTTGAAATAATAATCTTGATAATCTAAGTAATTTTTCCTCAAAAAAGGTTAATTAGCTCGTTAAATGTCTTACATGTCTGACATTACATACATTCAGGCTTCTTCTCTTGAAAAATCCAGAATCTATGAATATAATCATTCTCATACTTAAACGTCTTCACATCAGATTTAAGGTGAACACAAAAAATTTTCGTATTCAGTAGATGAATGTGAAGACTGTCTTCTAGTGTGGACATATATCAACTTGCACTGTGAAGCTCAAACATCCAAGTGAAGTAACAATACCCAAAACACATTTTTGATTGGAGTGGGGCTTAAACACAACAGTGATTCAGCCAAATTACGAAACTATTTATATCTGATGTCCCACATATCTGGAGTCAGTTTTTCATACACCATTAGTCAACCACTTGTGCTATGTTCCAGTCAGTGGGAACTTCCCAATTGAAATTTTCAACATCCAAACTCCAAATGCATAAATGACACCAAACAAAAAACATGGCCAACTGTGATATAGTCATGTTTCTTTAGGCTTATGCCATAAAAACTTATGCATTGGTATTAATTAAAAAGATAGCTGTTTTAATGAAAATGAGTTACACAAGTTACTCTAACTGGGTTCTCATCTAGCTACATTGGTAGGAAATCTTCAAACACATCTAAATGGTGTACATTTCCTAAAACTTTTCACTTTTTTGGCATTTCCAACATTTACCTTAGTAACTTTTGTGTACAGAAGATGACTTTCAGATATTGTTTACTGTACCCAGATACAGTATCTAATAACATTGGTGACATATTTTGGCATCAATTTACATGCAGAACATGTTTTACTACATGTTAGTTTACAATGACTTAATGAAATACAGGCAAATATACTTTACATTGCACTAGAGTTGATGGCTAACCATTTACAATGTGTGATGGTTGTTGCATGACATCAATCAACTGCTTCTTCTTTAGGTTATAGTAGATGGATATGCCCCAGGTTTATGAATATGAACTCTGACTTTAAGCATAAGATGGCTACTTTATAAGCCATGACTTTAGTTCTCTCCAGCTATACTGTGCTGGATATGGATTTTGTGGTTTGCACACCCTTTAAATCACATGTGATTTGTGGGCAGTACATATCAGCCACAGCAAAAAGTATTAAAACAAAAATGAAGACCAAATCAAAGGAAGAGGTCTGAATTCTCCATTAAACACAGTGACTGCTACCACTCATCCCAAACACAGAGCTCTGTCTCTGTCACCTTCATTTCACAACACAGCTGCTTGTACATATCGAATCCCCGCCTGCCTCCTTCCAGCTCAAACAGCCGTGCAGGCCCGGTCAGCAGTACACCATACCACACGAAAATGAAGTTAGTCATTCAGAACACCAGGCCCAGTGTCCTGTCCTAACCCCACCCCTTATGCTAACCCTACACCCTGCATGTATGTGAGTGTGTGTCGTCCCTCAGACAGTACTCTGCTCGCTATTCATGTCCTCTCAACTTGATCCAATATTGTCCCTCTTGGGATTGTCTCAAAAGAAGTTTTGTTCTCCTTAAGGGGGGAGGAAAAACAGGAAGTTACATTCCTTAATAACTACAATTGATGCAGGCTACAGATTACTCCCATCAAAACTCACAGACTCTGTTTCTCCTGTCAAAAACAGTCAAACCTCTGAGGTGATTTTGTAGGGATGATTATGGATTGGATGGCATCTCTTTTGTTGACTTAAGGTGTTTGCTGGGCTCTTCTGATAGAAATGCTGAACTCTTAAAAAAGTAACCAAATTACTCATAGGAGTCTAAAAATAACATAAAAAACCGCAATAAAAATAAATCCTGTGTAATGCAACTCCACGTGTCTTTCAGTGAGATAGTGACCCCGTTGACTTTGATTGCATCTCAAGTCTCAAATAAAGTCGCATCACTCGCTGGGTCCCAAAACAAGGCAGCCTCTCAGCCACGCAGAGAAGTAGGTCACCGAGGATTCCATTCATTTGTACACCGCTTTCCAAATAGTTGCGCTTTTCCACTCAGCCCAAGACTTCCAGCTGCATGTTAACCCTTTAACAGCCTGCAGGTCTCATTTCTGCACCAGTAAATCTCACTACACCTATTACTTATCAACTGGTTTGTAAACTAACTGTGGATTAGGGGCTCACGGTCTGAGAAAAAGTCTTTCAACATGATAGATTTTGTGGTTTTGTTTCAGACTGACGGAGCCTACAGTGATGATACTAAGCACATACTTGCATGGATTTTGAAATGGCTATTTTTAGACTTACATTGCCAATGTTGCGTAAAACTGATACAGACACTCAGTGTTTTATTCCTGTTCTTGCCAAAAAAGCCTCTGAAACAAACTGATGACCTTCTCGGGCAGCAGCTTTCTAAAGAAACCTTTTAATGAAGATTTCCAAGACAACTGAACAACAGTGTTTTCTGCTGAGGCTTTTAGAAATGTATTAAATCAGACACACACACACTTAGACAAAAAACAAAGTTCTAACTGTGTTAAGAAGTGATAGCAGACTGGCAAATGCTCCATAATCAATACAAGATCAGTAGTGGCCCAGTAAAGCAGCAGACTCAATATATCTGCCTTACTCTGGCACATAAGCACTCAAACAAGCCACCACAACATACCAGAGAGATCACGTAACCAGACAACCTTCTCAATCTCCCTCTTTTCAGCAGCATGTGTCCTGACGTTAAGTCTACAGTGCTGAAACAGGCCTGCTGATTCCACCTTACGTAGCTGAATCAGCGGACAGGAAGGACCACAAGCTGACACAGGTGGGGGAAACTCAGGGGCGTGGCCAGAAATTCAGGTAATAGGTTAAAGGCTCATTGAAATCTCCTTTTGGGACACAGCTTGCTGCACAGAATATGTACTGAAATGGCCAGCCATACCTGTTGAAATATTTACACAGATATTCACAGTTCATTATTAACAGACATTTCTTGTACTGCCTGGTTTTCCACATTAAATCGCGGTCACAGATGCGCAAATTCGTATCCCCCCTTCACATGGAGTTCAACTTTGGTTAATTTTGACTGACAAAGTCGCAGCCTCAACCAATAGAAAGACGTGCGCGTGTGTGTCTTTCGCCTCAGCCGGCAATGGCCACTTCACTGCATTTGCATGTGTGACCAGGCCATTACGCTTGCCACAGTAGTAGGATTTACCAGTAGGGTAAGGGTCTGAAAGGGTCTTCACCCTGGCAGCATGTCGGTAACTTAGTTGTGGCTAAGGAGAAAATAAAACACACAACATGGAGGACTAATGCAATTAACAGCAGCAACAGCTTCTTTTTTCTCCCACGTGTCAAAAACAGAACTCAACAGCAACTCTAAGGGGACACACTTCCTCAAATACAGAGGGCTTTTAAAACACAATGATACAATGGTAGAGGGCTCAGTGGTCAACGTTTGTCAGCCATAACGATGGACAAGCTCAACACTAGTTACCAGTATTACACGGTGTTTGGGCATACACCAATTATATTATTTGGCCACCATCCCCACTGTGTGAGTGTTGTTAATACTTAGTCGGACGACAGACATTACAATTATAAACTGAAAGTGTCTGCTCTTTACAGCAGCAGAGTCACAACACAGAGTAATAGAAGCCAGAATTCAAATGTAACACTGTAGGCTTATTTCAGCCTGACATGAGGTTGCTTGACAACTGGATGTGGTTGTACAGACTGAAAACTGCTGGAAGGGTAATTATAGAGAGCGTCTGAGTGCTCTGTTCAATACATTACCATAAAGGTGTTAGCCGGTGTCAATTTGTCTAAATTAAGGGTAGCTTGGCTAAATTAAGCTAGCCTTGACAAGGAGCTGATATCATAACCAGCATGTGTTCAATACCAGCGTTACTTTACAAGTCGTCTGTGGCCGTCAGCTACAGTTGTCGAGGTCAACGTGGGGGATGTTAGATAGATCTGCAACTCAAAACTTAACGAGCGTGATCGCTTATCTCTTTTTTTTATAAAATATCTGGTGTAGTCTGTAACAATTGTGCTGTCACAAGTTTATCAAATGTCACCACGCTGGCATCCCTACTCCATATGTCACTACACTACACTATGTTGTTTACTTTGTAACTGCATCTTGATCTTTGATATGTGCAAATTGGGAAAAAAAGTTCCAACAAATGAAAAGACTGAAAGGAAATCCAGATGTAATAATATGTATATGTTTATTATGATTATGACAGCATCTGAATTAATCAGATCACAGCATCAACAAGAAAATTACAAAAGAGAATGTTCTTGAGTTAGGACTTTAAGTAGTAGTATACATGTAAGACAGTGACTGCAGACCACAAGGCTACCTTATGTTGTACATCCCTAACCTGACGACACAGGTTAGGGATGTAATTGGTTAGGGTTAGGGATGCCATTATGTTTGGTGAAATCCTTCCTACTGCTTCAGTTCATTCTTGACTGTACAAAGTAAAAAATAAAGCTGAACAAGATTCATTTTAAGACACTGAATCAACTATTAAATGATTCTGCGTTGTTTGTGAATAATCTGGCTTCAGAAAACATGATTCATAGCAATGCAAGTTAGTTATAAACAGGTAAAAGCTAGCTATCATAAAGGGGAATTTGGTTCATAATTTTGAATAAATTTAGGTCACAGAATGTGCTGAGTGTACAGCCACAAGAACAAAGCACTAGAATTATTTTAGGCCTACTAACATCATTTGCTGCATAAATGTTTGCTAATGTGTTCACATTTCTTTGTACTGTCTGCATTTAACTTTCAGAAAGCCATGATGCTGGTGTTAAATGAAATGTTTGTAAATCAGGGCCAATTAAAACTAAATCATGATCATAATCAAGGCAAATGCTACAATATACTGTGACGTGGATTTTAGGTTTTACTGTCTGTTCCCTCACTCCACACTATTTGACCTCTGTCCATCATAATTCTGTTCCACATGATCTCTTGATGACAACCGCCTGCATATCCACGGCTATCCGACCTGCTACGTGTATGTGTACATTGCACAAATCATTGTGTGAAATACAAATCAAGTATTTCACACCTAAAAATGTAATTATTTTTTAACTCACAGAGCTTTTCAATATATTATTCCACCCACTGGTGCATTTCCTTCTTTCATTCCTTCGTTTCCACCAAAGCTAGCTAGAGTCTTGCTAGCTGATAAACCAAGATTCACACAGAATATAAGAGTGAAATGTGACTCAAGTATCAAAGAATGATCACAAGACAGTTTCTCTTTCACTCACTCACGATGCACTGCAGTCCGAATGTAAAAAAAGAAAAAAGAAACCTGTTGTTGATAATAAGAAGACGTCACCCCCCGTCCCTCCATCGCCTCCCCATGTCATCAATCTGCTTTGATCTCTGACAGTATGAACCAGCCACACTTTGGGAGGGGTCAGCTGAGGAAACTTCATATAGTACTGTGCTTTGATGTTTCCAGCTTCATATTAAACAATAACAAAGACCAGCCTGCATTAACTGCAGCCACTGCCCATTGTAAACCCTGATGGAAACTCTATGTAATGTGTGTGAGTGTCACTGCAGGGCAGGGCCATTATGTCACCCCAGTGTCAGCCATCAGATGTGTTACTGCATGCAGATGTTGCCATAGGTACACACACGCCTGCTCTCCATCGCAGCAGCAGCAGCACTTCTTTCTATTTTTCATGAGCCCAGTTGGTTGCCAAGGTTTTTGTTTCCATGGCCACGCTGCAGTCTGATGCAACAAAACCCAGCCAGAACCCCCCTTGGGTGCCTTGGCGTGATACCAACTGAGGGAGCGCTACAGCGCTATAGGCTGGCACACTGACTGACTGACTGACGTCTTCAGCCAGCCACAGTGCCAGCTAAGCTAACACTATACACGACCCCAACCTCCTTCCACAATCACTTACTGACTGACTGGCTATGGTTCAGTGCAGCACAGTTTCATAACATCAATGATTCAGCTTTTTATTACTCTTGATGGATCTGCAGGAATGTTTTTGGACAGGAAATGTTTTTGATGATCGTGTGGAGCCTGTTTGTGTGTGTTTTCCTGTGTGTTTGTCCCAGGGTCAGGGACTACACACCATTGAGAAAACATGTCCTTGAAAGCTAAAAAGAAGGGGAAAAAAAACCTCAGCATTTTGAAATGAGAGGCCAAAAGAGAAAAAAAGATCTGTGAATTTGACTACTGTGTCTCTCTTTCTGAGCAGAAAACAAATGAGTATGCTGCCTGAAGCAGAAGTTATGTGACACTAACCACTGCATCAGCAGGTAATATCATAACAACACAACTACTAAAGTGTAAAAGACGTATTGCTAGAAGACGATAAGGCAAAAAAAACAGCTATATTCCTCGCTGTATCAGCCAGTTCCCAACAGTGGTAAATATGTTTTAGAGGTACAAATTAAGTGTTTATTTGCTAATATGAACTGTAAATATATTATTTCATAGTTCATAATAAGACCAGAATGAGGTTGTCGTAGTAAATGACTAGATGGTGACCCTAGATCTGCGAAAACTCTTGCAAGATTTGTACACACTTTCTTAATTGTGCATGTTCTACAAACGTCAAAAGTATCAGAGTATCAATACTTTTTCAATACCACACGATTAAAACAGTGCATTGTCTTTCATTTAGAGTATTTAAAGTATTAAAGCTATAAGAAAAAAAAAATATCCTAGTGGTCACTTCAGTCTTTATTGTCCTGCCTGAAATTTGACCGGTTTTGACACTTGCCAAAATGCTTCGATACGCTAGCTTTTCAGCAAGAGGGTACCAGTTGGATTGTATCCACTTGCAGTTCCTCACACTCAGCCAACCCCACAAGAAACTCAAGAACTAGCCTAGTTTAGAACATAAACATGACGCACATGTTTATGTCGGCCTCATTTCACCATCCAATTACTTAAGCCATGAGGAATGTACAGCCTGGTCTAACAAAAGTGTTACAGCCAATCATAATGTCGAGAATTGGGTTTTAAATTTTCGATTATAATTTTTCTGCATCAATACATAATCCTTTAAGAGAGAATTGCAATGCATCCAAGAATCAATTTCTTCCCCCATTTCTGACCAACACTGTGTGCACGTTGTTTGATTTAAATAAAGAAAAAAAAAATCTTATTGCTTAGGATTTTTTCTTCTTTTTATTGTGGTATCGTAAGTATTGTTTTGTTTTGTTTTTTAACTAGTATCTAGTACAAACTACTTATGTTTTATAATGTGACGGTACTGTGGTTAAGATCTGCTTAGGTTTAGGAACAAAAAACACCTGATAAGGATTAGTGAAAGATCTTGGTTTGCGTTGAAATTATCATTCTCACGAGAGCTTTCGCAGGTCTGAGGTTCCTATCTAAACACGACCACTGAGCAGCTGGGTGTCCTACCTGGGTTATTGGCCTCTCCCTCCAGGACCTGCAGTTCGGTGCACTCAGCAAGGGAGTGCTCCAGACAGAGCTGCAGGAAGCGGGCCTGGGTCCGGCTCACCCTCTTCAACAGGGACAGCAGAGCCACCGTCTGCTCGCACTCATTCCACCCCTTGAACCAGCTGGCTAGCACGCCCACCTGGTCACGAAACATCATGGTCTGTGAGGCGGGTAGAAGGCGGACTGACTGTGGTGGCGCCGGACTGGGCTGAGGGGTGTGGGGAGCAACTCAGACAGCAACCTCCCCCAAACTTTACACTGACAGTTTGGGTAAAACTGATGGGAGGATGTGTATGGTCTTATCAGCTGAGTGATGATGTTTTTATACACAGGGGCGGTTCAGTCAGTTGGTGAGGTTCAACGGAAGTACTGCGATGCCATTCTTAGCTCTGTCAGCGACTGGGACAGCAGGACAGCAGTCTCTGTTAGGCCTTGTGGTGTTACGCCCACAGCCAGTGTGGATATATTCCTGCTGGAGGGGTTTCTGCACCGTCTTCTCCTGTCTGATAATCTCTGTTCCTTTTGGAGGGGGGGCGTTGTGGGGTGCTCTTCTAGCTAGGCATTAGGTGATATGAGCCGCTCTCTGCTGCTTAGTCGCTCCCAGAGGGATTGATATTTGATGAGTCAGCTTTCTTCCGGCACACTCTGTGTCACATCAGCTTCAGCCTCACTGGCATTTTTCTTCAGGGAATCCCTCTTAAGCCTGCTGGAGGATGTTAGAAGTTAGTGGAGAGGGGAAAAAGAACATATTTCACAGACAATGCTCTCTGTGTCTCTTTTACATGCCTCTGCCCCTATTTCATGCAACGACTTTTCTTGTCATATTCTTTATACAGGTATGTCACAGATAATTAGTACACAATGAGACAAATCCCCACCAAACTAACAACCAACAACCAACCCTCTCCAACATGCTCTTGTGCTTATAAAAAAGAAAAAGAAAGTTTAAGAGAATCAACTAATTGATTAATACAGAAAATGATGGGCAGATGAATTGATAATGAAAATAATCGTGAGTTATAGCCCTAGTTAAAAAAATATATATATTTTGGCAATTTGAAGGACACAAAGACCTGGGATGACCAATGCAAGAAAATAGGTTACACCTCTGGATTATAGACTATTTTGATATAGTCTGCCATGTCTGAGATAGGATTTTTATAGTAGGTGTAGCTCTATATGAACACGGCTTACTGTCTAATGTTTGTCTGGTTGTTTGTTTGGTCCATAAAATGGTGAAAAATATTCATCCAAATCCAAAGACTATTTTGCATGGACACCAAATAAGGCAGTACTGAGTTGTACATCTATAATGATACTATATGCTTAACTAAGACTGCATTCACACATGATTTACTGCTCAGATGTGATTTTTTTTGTTTGTTTGATGCGAACATCATATGTTTGTTTGTTTGTTTTTTAATGTGGTCAATATCAGACTCCAGCATGAACTGGTCATGGCCTTAAAATGACTTAAGAAGTGGCACGCTGTTGTACGTAAGTAAACATGGAGGCCGCTGAAGTCAGCGTTTGCAGTTGTATTTATAAAGTGATGTGCAGTGGAAGCCAAAGTATTCATGAGCAGATGATATCGAGCAAGAGAAAGAGAGTCACATTCTTAATTGTGGCTTTTTGTGGAGCAGTGGTTGTTACTTCAGTACGGAGGTGTGTGTGGATGTGAAGTCAGATCGAGGAGTGGTCGGATCGTGATCTCAACAGCTTCACAGAAACAGATTTCACCCAAAATTTCAGGATGTCAAGGCCATCTGTTTGTGTCTCTTCACAAGACACTGAGTGCCATACAAGTCACATGAATTCCAAAATAACCATTCACACTAAGGTTGCATTGAAAAAATTATACTTTTATCTGACTTAGAACCACATATGAAAGGGGCTCAAATCAGAATTGAAAAGATCAGATTCCATGTGATTTGTGCTGTTCACACTGTAATGAAAAAAACACATCTGAGTCACATGAGTAGGGCTAGGCAATATATTTATACCTCGATATTCTGATACGAGACTAGATATCGTCTTAGATTTTGGATGTGGTGATATGGCATAACTGTAGTCTTTTCCTGGTTTTAAAGACCACATTATATTGAAGTGACATAATTTTCTGAATTTATCAGACTGTTCTATTGGTTTTATAATTTGCCTTTACCCACTTAGTCATTATATTGACATTACTGATTAGGGCTGCAACTAAAAATTATTTTCTCAATTAATCGATTAATAGTTCTTTGTTTTAAAATGTCAGAAAATTGTGAAAAATGTCAATCAGGGCTTCCCAAAGTACAAGATGACATCCTCAAATGTCTTGTTTTGTCCACAATCCAAAGACATTCAGTTTACTGTCATAGAGGAGTAAAGAAACCAGAAATTAATCACGTTTCAGAAGCTGAAATCAGAGAATTTTGACTTCTTTTCTTAAAAATTACCCAAACCGATTAATGAATTATCAAAATAGTTGGCGATTAATTTAATAACTGCTTAATTAATGATTAATCATTGCAGCTCTATTACTGATGCTTATTTATCAAAAATCTCTGAGCCTGCAACTATTATTTTCATTGTCAATTAATGTGTTGACTTTTTTTTCTCTTGATTACTTGGCAAGTTGTTTGGGCAATAAAATGTCAGTAAATCGTGTAAATTGTCTGGCACCATTTCCCAAAGCCCACAATGACGTCCTGTCTGTGTCTTGTTTTGTCCACAACCCATAGATTTTCAGTTTAGTGTCATAGAGGACTAAAGAAACCAGAAAATATTAACATCTGAGAAGCTGAAATCAGAGAACTTGGACTTTTATTTTGGTTAAAAAATGACTCAGCGTGATTAATCAATTATCAAAATAGTTGGCAATTAATTTATAGTTAACGACTAATCAATTAATCGACTAACTGTTGAAGCTCTAACTAAATTACAGTAAAGTGATGTCATTTTCTTAATTTATCACATTTATATCCACATTACTGATGACTACTGATCAAAAATCTCATTGTGTTAATATTTCGTGCAGTCATCCCTTCATTGCTCTATTAACAAATATTGATATCTAGGTATTTGGTCAAAGATTTGGGCCACTTTTGTCTGCAGTGTGAACGCAGCCTTGGAGATCCAAACACTGTCTCCCAAATAAAAAGCACTATGCAGTGACTTTGACAGTGCACTAGAGAAGACAGCCTCAGTAAAAATGCGACAGTCTCCCTGTTGCTTCAGCCCTGCAGACTTTGTGCTGCCGCCGCTGCTGCAACAGGGAGGAAAAAACAGCCTTCAAAAACTCATACATGCATTTATAGGTCGCCTCCTCTCTGTTGCCTATGCGCATAGGCTTGTGGCATTCACCGCCGAGACAAAAATAAATAATTTTCGTTTTTGGTATCCACCCATTCCTAAAAATACAGCTGTCGGTAGTACTGGCGCTGCATCCCGGAATTTTCCAAAGGAAGGACGCCGGGTTACCGACGACTGGCAGGGGCTGTGTGCTGTACAGACGTTAGCAGCGACTTCCCTCCGTTATTTTAATGACAGGTTAGTGTAAAAATGCTGTATTTTAAACCGAGGACAGGCTGTATGAAACAGAAGAGAAGCTGAGAGACAGACACAGGGCTGAGCGTTAGCCGCTGTCTAAAACTGTCACTTTGCTTCATCAGCACACAGGGAATGACCGTTGGCGGATATATCTGTGTGTGTGTGTGTGTGTGAGAGAGAGAGAGAGAGAGAGAGAGAGAGAGAGAGAGAGAGAGAGCGAGAGCGTGTGTGAGCTGTTTGTACAAAGAAAAACGAATAAATATAACCTCAACTGTTCTCCTATCTAGAACTTTCCCGTTGAACAGCTGTGACTTTAAGTTAACGTTAGCAAAGTTAGAATTCACAGCACCGTTAGCAACACGACTAACTGACATTAACGGCTGTGAACTCCCATCAGCCGTTACCATTAACGTTAACTCAAATGAAAAGGCGTTTGCTAACTGGTTAAATTGTGTAATTTCAACGTGAAGGCTGGTTCTGTTTGGTAGCAAGTTAGTATTTTTCTTGGTTAAATACTCAAAGCCGAAAATGAGAGCGGACAAAACACCGACAGAAAGATTTAGAAACTTCAGTTTGAGTGTTTGAATTGTCAAATAAACGGTTAAATGTACCGATTCGGTCAGTTCTTACCTGGTGGCGCAGTTTGCATCGTTGTGTTCGTCTCAGGACGGGCGACAGGCTCAGCTTTTCGGGGAGCGGTGCCCCTTCACTCCGGGTCTGAGGCATTTGCCATCTTGACTAACTTTTCCTCTGTGTCTCTCCCCAGCAGACGGGCTGCTCGGCGGCTCTGTGCTCTAAAGCACCGCCGTCAAGAGAAACGGGACGCACTGCGCAACTTCCTGTTTCAACGCTTTCAAAATAAAACCCCGCAGTGCGGTAAAGTGCCAACATTTTCCACAGAGAAAATTCTATCAATAATGTGAAATGAGACTAGATATCGTCACAGATTTCGGATATCGTTACACTGTGATACACCCTAAGTGTTGTCTTTTCCTGTTTTTAAAGGCTGCAATACAGTGAAGTGATGTAATTTTCTGTACCTACCAGACTGTTCAAGCTGTTCTATCATTTGCCTCTACTTACTTAGTCATTATATCCACAATACTGATGATTATTTATTTTCTTTTTTTTTTAAATCTCAGTGTGTTAGTCTTTTCTGAAAGCACCAGTAGTCATCCCTACAATATTGCTGCAATATTGATATCAAGGTTAATATTTTATTTTGCCCATATTGCACACTCCTAAAAGAATTCCTAACTAATTTACTTCAGAGTTATAAGATTTTTTTCTGCGTTTGGATTAGTTTAGGATAGTCTCTATTTAGGTTCAATACACTAGCCTATCAGAGCGAAAGTGACCTCTTATTTCAAAGAATCATAGCCTATATATTTATATGACAAGGAATAATTTCCTCCCCTCGTTTGAATATGATTAAGATGAAGATAGAACTTTATTTATATCAAATTAAACTTTCCTGCAGCTGTTGCAGTACAAAGTAGGACAGAGTGCAACTAAAGAATGTGCAAATATAAAATATAAGTTAATATTAAAGTACAAAAATGTCAATAAACAGATATCTAAAACTCACACAATGTCAAATATATTAGCAAGCTTAACTGTAAGTATTATGATGCAGTATTAAAACCACTATGATGACAAATATGACCAATTAAAGTAATTACCTGTTACAACACACTTTTCTTATTAGACCCACATAAAACTTTGGAATCTGAATTAAGTGCTGCAAAGGACTTTTCATAATTATAGTTTTTATTCAGGAAATTTCATTACGTCTCTTTTACAAAAGAGACTTGAAAACAATTTACGTAAATGGAACATTACAGCAAGACAATTCAGTCACACAAACAAATCACCACAAGTCCTCCAGAGGAATGGGGGTTATTCTCATCATTTAAGCAGTAAGGTGCATAGGTCCAGACTATTTTAGACAACCAATTACGCTCTGAAAAATATTTTTTTTAACACTGTATGAATAAATCCTTGAAATTAAAGGAATTCAAGTTCAAAGATAAAACAAACTGCAAACAACAAAATATATAGCCTACACACCCCTTAAATATTTTTACAGTGTACTCTATATTCATAGTTACACCAAAACAAAATAAAAAATATGCACTTATTCTTAATCAGTCTTACTATTTTGGTGTTTATTATTGTGGGAGACTTTGAACAACTTTGATCAATGACAACGCTTTTATTTTGAAGGTGGAATCAGTCAACATCCGCCTGCGTTTAGGCCGCCTTGACGCAGGGAGGCTCGCGCTGCTCGTTTCCACATGCTAATCATTAACAGCGGAGCATTACGTCAGGGGCTTGGCAGCGCGAGGAAGCACCAAAATAGAGAGAGAGGGAGCGAGAGAGTGAGAGGGAGAGAGAGAGAGAGAGAGAGAGGGAGGAGGGGAGCATGGGACAGAGAGACAGTCAGCCAGCACAGGGAGAGAGAGAAGGGGTGAGGAGAGGGTGAGGAGGGGTGAGAGCAGCGACGAAACTGTAAGAAAATAAAAGAAGACGAAACGTTTCCACAGTAAATAAAGTCACATCCAATCTGAGATGCAGCTGAATGTTTGAGCAGCTCAAACTGTTAAACTGAGGTGGAAAGTCTACTGATGAGGTTTACTGATACTTCATTATTTCAATTTTCTGCTACTTTATATTCGACTTTATAGAAAAATATTCTACTTTTTAATTCACAGCTATAGTTACTATGTTCTTTGTGGATTATATTTTTTTACTTATTAAAAACATGTGATGATATGTACACCACCATCTCACATGGAACATTTCTTTATGTTAACAATTTAAGGCACTATTAAAATAAGATCGTATCACATATACACTCACCGGCCACTTTATTAGGTACACCTGTTCAACTGTTCGTTAACACAAATATCTAATCAGCCAATCACATGGCAGCAACTCAAATATTTAGGCATGTAGACGTGGTCAAGACGACCTGCTGAGGTTCAAACCGAGCATCAGAATGGGGAAGAAAGGTGATTTAAGTGACTTTGAACGTGTCATGGTAGTTGGTACCAGACAGGCTGGTCTGAGTGTTTCAGAAACTGCTGATCTACTGGGATTTTCACGCACAGCAGCATGGTCCAAAAAAAAAGAGAGAAAATATCCAGTGAGTAGCAGTTCTCTGAGTGAAAATGCCTTGTTGATGCTGGAGGTCAGAGGTCAGATGGCCAGACTGGTTCAAGATGATAGAAAGGCAACAGTAACTCAAATAACCACTCGTTACAACCAAGGTCTGCAGAAGACCATCCCTGAACACACAACACGTCGAACCTTGAAGCAGACGGGCTACAGTAGCAGAAGACCACACCGGGCTCACTAAAACTGGACAACAGAAGATTGGAAGAACGTTACCTGGTCTGATGAGTCTCGATTTCTGCTGCGACATTCAGATGGTCGGGTCAGAATTTGGTGTAAACAGCATGAAAGCATGGATCCATCCTGCCTTGTATCAACAGTTCAGGCTGCTGCTGGTGTGATGGTGTGGGGGATATTTTCTTGGCTCACTTTGGGCCCCTTAGTACCAACTGAGCATCATTTAAACCCCACAGCCTACCTGAGTATTGTTGCTGACCATGTCCATCCCTTTATGACCACAGTGAACCCATCTTCTTATGGCCACTTCCAGCAGGATAACACACCATGTCACAAAGCTCAGATCATCTCAAACTGGTTTCTTGAACATGACAATGAGTTCACTGGCCTCCACAGTCACCAGATCTCAATCCAACAGAGCACCTTTGGGATGTGGTGGAACAGAAGATTCACATCATGGATGTGCAGCCGACAAATCTGCAGCAACTGTGTGATGCTGTTGCGTCAATATGGACCAAAATCTCTGAGGAATGTTTCCAGCACCTTGTTGAATCTATTTTAATGCATTTTTATGATCTTGTAAAGCACTTTGAATTGTGTCTAAATGGTGCTATGTAGATGAACTTGCCTTGCTTTGCCTAATAAGCTTATAAAAAAAACTACCTGGATCAGCTTTAACATACAGGCTACTGTACTTTTTACAGCCTCTCCTTATAAATTTGAATCCAGTTTACTTAATTGACATGTGGACAGTCCACTGTGTATCAGTTTCTACTTTCTCTGGAGTCATGGGTACATACAGCAACAATATAAATCTGTTTCCCTGTCATCTCTGTTGTTAGTTATTCCTGCTCGTGGTGAATTTAATCAGCCACAGAGTGAATTCTCTCTTCAGACATCTTCAAAATCTGTCATACGAAGGAAACAGATGATGTAATGTTCAGTAAGAACACCCCAGAAGAAACGGGTAATAAATGAATGAAAGTGTGATGGGAGCCTGTCAAAGAAACAACAGAAAGACAAAGTGAATAATTCATGGATCACTGATCACTGATGAAACAGGAATCTAATATTCTCTCCTGAGGGACAACTCAGCTTTTCTCTGTAGAGTTTACATGTTCTCTCAAGTTTTTGTTTCAGTTTCAGTTTCCATTATTTTCAGCTGAGATATTTATTTAGTTTTATTCTTGTTTTTCAAGTTTTCGTCGTCTGTATCAACACAGGGTATTAGGTATTACAATATTTGAACTTTTATCACATTTTTGGTTGGTGTGCAACATTTACTGTAATAATAAAATTAATATATTAAAGCTACTGCAATGAACTTCGATACTGTGTTGATTTTTGAGGTCTCTGTGGACAAAAGTGGTCATATTTCCTCCGTCATAACCTCGAACTATAATGTCAAAAATAAAATTATTTAAATAAAAATCTCCTCCTGCTTCTTTTTTTACTACTACTCACTGTAACTCTGTCTGTGAAAATGTAAAAAACAGGCTCATTTCATCTCATTTCAAGACCTGGTGGCAGACATTAAAAATAACTACACAGAAACAGACAATCTTCTCTCTGATGGTCTCGCTTTCTTATGTAGGTCAAATATAGAGCAATGGTTCCCAACCTGGGGTTCAGGCTCCACTAGGGGTGCGCCAAAGATCACAGGGGGTCCCTAAAGCTCACACACATTAATTTAATCAAAATTTATACAAATGACTGTATACAAAACTATTTAAAAGATCTTTTTTTGTCTTCAATCAAAAATAATAGGTTGCTCAGTTGGCCACACCTCTGTGAACTCTCACGCTCTGTGATAATGGATCATTATGAGTGTGCATAAGTTTACTCTGTCGGGTTGTGAAAAGAAAAAAAATGTTAAAAGAGACACATTTACTAAAGAAAAAGGTTGAAGAAATGGAAACAATTATAGATTGAAGGAAAGTAGGAAAGAAAGGTTGGGAACCACTGATATATAGAGGCAACAGTATTAAACTGACTGTTTTATAACCAGTTAAAGGTCAACGTAGAAGGATTAACATAGATAATGATGAATATTTTATAAAAAATCTTTCACATTTAAATTTTCAGATATGCTGAAGAAATGCTGTGCAGACTGAGGACCAATGTTTGTCACGTTTCCTTTTTTCCCCAATTCAGACTTCATAATTGTTGGTTAGATTTAGTCACATGTCAGTCTTCTTTTTATTTCTCTGTTTTTTTAATTATATATAACATTGAATTTTAATTTATTTCAGTTTATATTTCTTCTTACTATAGTCATTGGGGCTTCTTGTGTATTTACACCTTTTTCTGTAAAAATCTTGTGTAAATAAACTGTATTTATTCAGCTTTGTTGTCTTTTTTCTCAGCTGTTATGCCTGTTCCAGTGTGAGTACATTGAGAGGAATGGAAAATTGAGGAGTTGAATTCCTTGTATGCAAACACATACTTGGCCACCATCAACCTGACACATTAACTGGTGGGTTGCAGATAATATTACTGTTATATAATCATCCTTACTTGCAGATGTAACGCGGACTTCACTACAATCCCAAGAAATATATATATAGGGACCTATTTATAGCTCTTTGGGGCGGGATGTCACGTTTAAGTGTAAATGTTAATAAATAAGTGTCATTTGGCGCCACCGTGTGGCTCACTGATGGTATCACATTTAATCTTTAAACTTGAACATAAACATATAAACATTTAAATCTCATAAAACACCTGGAAACTCTACTGAGCTGAGTAAGCAGCATGTTTACATTTTATTATTTTAATATTTCATGAAATTATTTATTTATTATTATCCTGCTGAATTACTAATTTGATATCAGTTTGGAAAACATTTGTTTCAATGTATAAAACATTATATATGTAAATAAAATTAATTAAGAATCTATTTTGGATATACTTTATGTAGGCTATGTTTTAAAAAAACATACTATCATGGCAAATTAAAAAGTGAAAGTCGGCTGTATTTTGGACATATTTAATGTTTCAGTCGGATTGTTTTGGGAGCGAACAGGAAGAAAACACACTTCCAGTTTAAAATAAATAAATAAATAAATACATGTTTCTATTAAACTGTGACCTCAGTGTGTGTGAGCAGACCGGAGTGACCTGAGAGTGACTGTGTGTGATTAATGCAGCTGCTGATCAAACAGTCACGTCTCACACGCAGCGGACTGGAAACTACAGGAAGAGCAAACATCAGGAAGTTTCATTTAGTTCACCGCCTCCTCTTCCTCAACAGAGCTGCTGCTGCTCACACTGAACGACCGGAGCTCTTCTCATACTGACATAACGTAAATACTGTACGTACAGAGTCGGGTATAGTTTTCAAACGGTGGTCCGTGGACAGAAGAGTGGTCGTGATGAAGCTGGTGGTCCTCGTGCTCCTCCTCCTCCTCCTCCAGCTGTTCGGTTCAGCTCACAGCGCCTGCTTCTGCCAGGTGAGTCTCTGTTACTGAAGGTACAAGATAAAAAAAAACCTCATCTGTGTTTTTATTCAATGTTCTGCTGCCTTTAGTTTGTTTTCTAATGTTACTTTAGACACTGATTTTTTAAGAAATCCACCTGCTAGAGAGAGCGCCAGATGTGTTAAAATAAAAATAAATGTAACGTGTGTTGTTACAAACATACAGTGTGTGGTCAAAGTATACATTATTTAATTATACATGTTTTTAATGCGCCTCTGATAGCTGTAAGGTGTAAATAAATAACTGGTGGACCAGACACTCGTTGTAGGAATCCTCCAATAGGAAACCAGCTCGAGCAGACTGATGATAACAGTCACGTAGTCAAACATCAGGAGACGGTTTTTTAATTAAACGCTGTTTTACTTGTGTATTGATAACATATGGAAGCCCATTTTTATCACTACGATGGTAATAAAGAGCCTGTCAGTCACTATAATGAGAATTTTTATCAAAATAAGGATTTAATATCTCAAAATATTGACTTAATAGTGACTTTATAGGACAAAATAGTGACTTAGTATCTTTTAAAAATGACTTAATATGACAAAATAATAACCTAGTATCATAAAACATGGCTAAATACCTCCAAATAAAGACTTAGTATCACAAAAATGATTGACTTAGCATCTCAAAATTATGACTTAATATTTTAAAATAATAACTTAGTATCCCAAAAATGACTTAATATGACAAAATAATGAAAGAAATGGCTTAACATCTCAAAATAGTGACTAAGTATCCCAAATTTATGAATTAGTATCTCAAAATTATTACTTTGATTGTGAATTTTCAGAAGAAAAAAAAAAGAGAGAAAAAAGACTTAATATGATCAAGTAATGATTTGGTATTTTTTTTAAATTAGTAACTTTCTCAAAATATTTTTGAGATACTTAGTCATTATTTTTGAAGACATTTCTTATTCAACAGGTAATGTTCCAGAATTTATTGTCATATATTACAAATTAAATCAATCATGTTAAATTAAGTCAGTTAATTTGGATATAAATTGAGACAAATTCATTTTTCTAAGCATTTTGTTACCAGGTGTGTAATAAACACTCTTCATCAAACTCAGGTCACAGGTGATCTGGACGACTGTACCTGTGACGTGGAGACCATCGATGGATTTAACAACGACAAGCTTTTCCCCAAACTGCAAACTCTCCTGGAGTCTGACTACTTCAGGTTCTACAAGGTAAACAGAACTGATGGATTATAAAACACACACACACTCGCAGATTAGGCAGTCGGTGTGTTTCTGAGGACTTGTTGTTTGGACTCGCTCCTCTGCAGGTGAACCTGAACAAACCGTGTCCGTTCTGGACGGTCAGCAGTCACTGTGGTCTGAGGGACTGTGCTGTGAAGCCCTGCTCACCTGTGAGTTCATCCTTCATCTCATCTACCTGCTGTAAACTAACCAATCAGCTTCATTCACATGTGACCAACTAAAACTCTGTCTGCTCACAGAACGAGGTGCCAGAGGGGATCAGATCGACCCCCCACAACAAGGTGAGTCCGTCAGGATCCATCAGCCAGAGGGGTTCCCGAACCAACTGACAGTCGGGACTCTTTTCTGGAATCTGGAAAAAAAAAATTAGCCCTAAATTCCCAGATGTTTAAATCATTGGCTGGGGGAGGTTTAGAGATTTGTGGGCTCTGTAAGAGATTTTATGACTGTAATAAAGAACTAATTTTGGGGTGTTTTAACAGATTTTGGGATTATAACAACAAATGTTGGGGTTACTATGCAAATTTTAGGGATTTATGGGATGGAATCTAACACAATTATGGGATTATTAAAAACACATTTTGGGATATTTCTGAGGAAGTTATGAGAAATGTAGTATTAGTTAATGGGAAATAATTAAAAAAAATACATTTGAGCAAATAGCAAACTGGTGAATTTAAATGAGTTCTAGTAAAGTTTGTGGTTTACAGTGCTGCATTGAATGCTATAATAATTGTTATAGATGAGGGATTTTAAAAAGTAAGACATTTAAAAGTACTTTAACAAATTAGGGGATTATAAGAAGTAATAAGTTCTGAGTTTTATGTCCCAATTTGTGATTTTGGGGCAGTGTAACAATATTTTGGGACTGAAAAGTTAGTGAACACAACAAACTTTAGGACTGTAAAAAGTACTTGAGACTAAATATAATCACTGAAAGTTCAACATCACATCATCAGTTTAGTTGTATTCTGCTACAGTATGTCAGGAAAAAGGAAACCGAGTCTTTCGCTCTTTCTGTCCCCACTCAGCTTTCAGGTGGATTTTTGTTACTCAAATTATAATAATGATTTTTTAATCTTAAATTTATGATAAACTGCAGCAAAATGTAGCACTCGTGCACAAATACTTGTGTGTGAAAAATAAGTTTATGGGATCATAAATTTGAATGCATTAAGGTGAGGAGCAGTTTTATTCCTGCATGTATCTGTTTTGGAAGGTTTTACAGAAGGGTTTGTTCACATCTATCATAGCCTATAACATTTTATTCTTAAAAACATGCTGAAAATTTATATTTTTTGACTATTGATAGTGTTTTTTTTTTTTAATCCACGGAGCGATACAAGCAGATATCCAAAAATTTCCTCTATAACAAAATCTTTGACTCTGATATGTCAACAAAACGAAACAATGATTTTGAACCCGACTTTATCCAGTGTTCACATTCGGAAATGTATTCAACTTAGCACAGTTTGATTAAATAATCTATTATTTGCGTGTGTGTGTGTGTGTGTGTGTGTGTGTGTGTGTTCAGTATTCAGCAGAAGCAAACGAGCAGCAGGTTGATTGTGAGCAGGCGAAGCATCTCGGCGCTGTAGACGTCTCTTTAAGGTGAGTCGGACAAGATTATAACATTAGATACTTTGGAAAATTCAGAGTCGTACAAAGTTCATGAGTAACAGTGTCACCACAGAATCTGTCGAGGTGTCGACGATGTTGTGGCTGCAGCTTCTGACTCAGCTGTGAATAAACTGTGTCACAACAGTTTGAACCTCCTGTGTGACCTTTGACCTCTGGACGTGACGTTAACAGACTTGTTCCGTTTTAATCTCCAGCGACGAGACCCGAGAGGCTCTGCTCAAATGGAGCAAACACGATGACGAGGCCGAACGCTTCTGCGTGGTCGACGGTAAGTATTCAGTCCATCAGCTGAGCAAATTGACAGAATGAACAAAAACAAACTTTTATTTATTTACGTTCCCGTTTATACCCAGATATTAAAGTCGAGGTGAGAACAGAGACCTGCTAACTGACACGTCAAGCCTCCTTTAATTTTTATGTATTCCCAGAAATAATCCTCTATTTTTGTTTTTGGAAAGAAGAACACACACAAACACACACACACACACACACACACACACACACACACACACACACTCACATTTTAGGGAACATGATGGTAAAACTACATGTTTATAAATGGAGAGAATAAATCATTTTGTCTGGAATATTAATATTTTATGGGACACAAGGAAAATAATTCATATCATTCATTGGCATAATGTCAGCAATATTTTTAGGAAACATAATAAAAAGTATATATAATGATTTTTTTACAGGAACGTGATGACATTTGAAGATAAAATGCAGATTATTTTAATGACCATAATATTAAGAATGTATCATTTTTAGGAAAACACGACTGAGTGAGTAAAAATTATTTAGCAGACTTAATGTAAGGAATATTTTGAGGGGCCTTGATAAAAAATGTGACAACAAATAATGAAATGTAACAGATAAATTCCTTGGTATTTAGATTTTCTCCATTACTAATATAATGCTAATAGGTGACTCCCCTCCTTGTGGTTCATATATTCCTCCCACTTTTACTTTTTTGAAACTTTTCTTTGGTCTGAGTCATAATTTGCTGACAGAAAGACGCTGTTATAGAAACTTAAAGCTGACTAAAGTGTTGCTATTTCCCAGACGAGGAGTCTCCAGACTCTCAGTACGTCGACCTGCTGCTGAACCCGGAGCGCTTCACAGGCTACAAAGGACCAGAGGCCTGGCGGATCTGGAACAGCATCTATGAGGAGAACTGCTTCAAGTAAACACTTACTTTAAAAAACAATAAGTTTGGAGGAGTTTTATATATTATCACAGGAAAAACATGCAGCAAAGACACATGCAAACTTTTTGCATCTTACGTAAGCACGCAAGCGTCTCACTGCCACGCCAGAAAAAGAAAACTGCATCATTATCATGTTATAACATGAAAGTTTATTGTTATAACAAGCTCACCTGGTAGAGTGTGCGCCCCGAGTGCTGAAGTACTCGGCAGAGGAGTCATAGTCACATTTGGAGATGCGTGATTTTCGCTGGACAGGAAGGGCATGAACAATTGTAATCTGAAAAGTAACTTGTAACCAAAGCTGTCACAGAAATGTAGGCGAGTAACAAAGTACAATTTGTCTATGAGATGTAATGGAGTAGAAGTACAAAGTTCTATCAAAGGGAAATACTCCTCCAATCTGTACTGAAGTCAACTCTAAAGCTGCTCCTCTTTACTCTTTACAGGCCGTATACAGTCAAGCAGCCACTAAAACCCAGCAGCTCTGGCAGTGACGGTAAGAAGTCTTTACTGATACATCGCACCATGATTCACTTCATCTCAACTGTCTGTGTTTTTTCCACTGAACGCTGATTTTATTTACTACAGCAAAGACCTTCTACACCTGGCTGGAAGGTAAGCTGGCGTTTCACCTGAAGATGATTCACACGCTGGAGTGTTTTCGTGCAGTTTTGTCGTCAGCTGTCTGTCTGTTTGTGTCCGTCTCAGGTCAGTGTGTAGAGAAGAGGGCTTTCTACCGCCTCGTCTCCGGCCTCCACTCCAGCATCAACATACACATGAGCGCCAGATACCTTCTGGAAGGTGAGACGCGCCAGCGCTTTCACGTTTAATCCCCGTCTTCCTGTTTTTCTGGAAAGAAGACTCAGAATTTCTTTTAGAAAAGAAGTTCAAATGAAACCATCACCTCAGTTTCTCCCTGACGACTGAGGAAAAAGTGAAGTCCTTCTCCTAACCATCCGTCTCCCTGTTGTCCCCATCAGACAGCTGGTTTCAGAAGAAGTGGGGTCACAACGTCACCGAGTTCAGGCAGCGTTTTGATTCTGAGCTGACGGCCGGCGAGGGGCCAAAGAGGCTCCGTAACCTGTACTTCCTGTACCTGATAGAGCTGCGAGCGCTGGCCAAAGTTCTGCCGTTCTTCCAGCAGTCGTCCTTCCAGCTGTTCACCGGCAATCCAGAGGAGGACCAGAGGCACAAAGAGCTGCTGCTGGACATCCTGCAGCTGGCCAGGTCGGTCCGACGCCTCATACTGAACCAAGAACACAGCTGTTAGGAGGTTTTCACCAGCTCAGTGAATAGAAATGAAAAAATATTACATCAGTTATTAAAAGGAGATCAAAAAGAATAGCCTCAATGTGTGTGAGCTAGTTAAAGAGATAGTTTACAGAATTGGTGAATTTTTACCATTTTTCTGAGAGCCAGACACTAACAAATGTCTTTGACCTCAATTATTGAGTGTCTGTGGGGTCAAAAAAGCATCATCATGATCCCATAGACATCCAGGAATTTAAGTGAGTAAGAAATTTTTCCAAGCTTTCTTTGAGGCCCACAGACTCAGACTTTGAAAACCTCTGATTTAATGTAATTAAAATGTCTTAATTTCTCCTCAGCATAGTTTCTTGTGCTGCTCTCATATCTATTGTACAACTGGCCGTGACTTTTCTCTCCCTCCACACTCTTTCTCCAGATCATTCCCGCTGCACTTTGACGAGACTTCTCTGTTTGCTGGAGATGAGAAGGAATCAGCTAAACTGAAGGTCTGTTAAACCTGTAAACTGTAGAAATAAAATCATGCCTCATATATAGAACTTATTTATACGTATTCTTTGTTTGATTGCAAATGCAGAACATAAGAAACTTTGCATACATGGGTTCTAAAAAGCCCATTTGTAACTCACACATCTGTGATCTATAAATCTCAAATTAACTTAAAACTGACAGCACCTGCCTGACAATCAGCGATTCCCCCTCATGTGTAGTGAAGCACAAATGAGGGTTTAGTCAGAAACAGCCATGGAGTTAAAGCGACGGGCAAACTTTTTTGAAGATGAGATCGCAGTGATAGTAGAGGAGATTGAAGCTATACATTATTCTGCATTAATAAATGTTGGATTGACAAACAGAGTCAAATGTCCCAAACCGCAACACCCCGACATAACCAGCAGAAAAAATCATATCTGTCCCAGACTTTGCTCAGAAATAAGATCATTTCCACATCAAAGTACGGTTTTATAAGTAATAATAATCAGAATAAATAAACTACTTATACACTGTTTCTGTATAAGTCATCCTTAAGATCAAAATTTATCGTAAATCGGTTTTATAAATGAGTCTGCATCTTATTGAAAGAGAACGCTAAAAAATTTATTAAGTGAGGATAATTCCCAGATGTTGACGAGGACAGGAAGCCTTTGACTGTTTCTGTTTTCTCTGTCTCTCCAAGTTCCACCAGTATGAAAAATACATTAGCATGGGCCTACTGTATTTAGCTGAGGACAGTTCATACAGGAGGCAGAATTATTTCTCATTTATTTCTCATTTATTTCTAATTTCTAAGATTTGTCTGTGACCACAGACACACAGTTAAAAAGAGGGTGAAGTTGCAGAGCCCACCCTGGTCCAGCCTCTTTTTCCGTGTCATAAATCAGTTTGAACGTATTTCTTCGGCCATCAAATTGACACCGGTGTGTTTTCTTCTGCTGTGTTGACGTCAGGAGGACATCAGACTGGCCTTCCTCAACATCTCCAGGATCATGGACTGCGTGGAGTGCTTCAAGTGTCGACTGTGGGGGAAACTGCAGGCGAGGACGTTTTTTTTACAACAGTTACATATTCACGATGTTCAGTGTGGGAGATAATATGACCACTGGGTGTATTGCATTGTGACTTTCTTCCTTGTTCTGATCTCCGTGTCTCTCTCTCTCTTGTCATCAGACTCAGGGATTAGGAACAGCACTGAAGATTTTGTTTTCCGAGCGGCAGATTGAAGCTCTGCCCTCGTCCAGCGTCCAGCGACCCAGTTTCCAGCTGAGCCGGCAGGAGATCGTCTCCCTGCTCAACGCCTTTGGAAGGTGAGAGAGTCTGAAACTCAGAGCGCCTGTTCTGCTCCGAGTTCTCTTTAGAAACACTGAAGACAAAAGGGTTGCATTTGTTGCACATATAGTAGATTATATCTAGTGGGGAACTTTTACTTCGTATCTAAAAAAGCCAATCATGTGGCAGCAACTCAGTGCATTTTGACGTGTGGACGTGGTCAAGATGAGATGATCAACATGTCAAACCTTGAAGCAGATGAGCTACAGCAGCAGAAGACCACACCGGGTATCTCTCCTGTCAGATAAGAACAGGAAACTGAGGCTACAGTTCGCACGGGCTCACCAATATTGGACAATAGAAGATTAGAAAAACTGGTAAACATCGCCTGGTCTGAGGAGTCTCACTTCTTGCTGTGACTTTCAGATGAATTTTCATAAAACATGCAAGTATGAATCCACCCTGCCTTGTATCAGCTGTTCAGGCTGGTGGTTGTGTATTAATAGGGTGTGGGTGATATTGTCTTGGCACGCTTTGGGTCCTGTAAAACCAACTGAGCATCGTTTATACACCACCGCCTACCTGAGTGTTGCTGCTGACCATGTCCATCCCTTTATGACCACAGTGTCCCCATCTTCTGATGGCTACTTCCAG
>JAJHUR010103195.1:6005-20669 GCA_027495735.1 Lutjanus campechanus
AAAGAAAAACGAGATAATCCGGTGAATTTTCAAAATAAAGCAATTTTCAAAATAAAACACAGCGATTGACTAATGTTATCATAGTTGTGTGCGTTTAATGTATTTGTGAAATATATGGCCTCTGTAGATTAAATAATGGCCTAGATATTCAACACTGTGTGACCAAACTTAGCTACTACTTTCATTCACGGATAAATAAAAGAAGTGGACAAACTGGGTACAGTCAGGAAAACATGGCAGTATAATTTTATGAGGTTATTTACTTATCCATGATGTAAAAAGCAGCTCTAAACAACAGCTGAGGAGCAGAAGCGCTTCGGAGAAATGCGCGTCTGATATGAACAGGAGGGCTGTAGCGAGCTCCCGATTTTCGGCGGCGCTCTGCTTCGCGGCGCTTCTCATCCGGTCTGAACACGGCGTTATACTTCTCTTGTAACTTACTTACTATGTCCACTAGGGGTCGCCGCTTTACAATGAAGTGGCATATCAGTTAGATTCCGATCAACACGCTTTTTTCTGGTGAGGATGAGCTGGAAACACAAGCTTCTCTGACAACAACACCACAGCCAACATGTTCATCTTTCAAATTTCCATTCCAGCCCAAAATATCTGTTATTTTTTGCTTGTTTCACATTTATTAGAGTTGCACCGAATGAGTAAATGTCTGTTTATGAGTCATAAGAAATAGTTTAACGGTTAAACTGAGCAATATGTTAATGAAGTCTGGCAGGCAGTCACAGAACTCCAACTCCAGTTGGAGTGTGAGTCTGTATTTTCAGAGCAGTGGGCTTTTGTTTTCAGGATAACAGGCTTAACTTTACATTGACAGGTAAATGACAATTATACACAGCTGATCAACAACTCGCTTCAAGCGTAGATAGCATATTTAATAGAGGTTCAACCTATTTCATACACCATCTATGGCTCCAAAGGCAAATTTTCTTGAGCAAGGCACTAACCCTCAAAGTGTTTCTGATGTGTGGAAGGGACAACAAGAAATCATTTTGGGCAAAAACATTTTGCAGACTAATTTGAGTTCATGTTGTGTAGCCTGATGCAACTTTTACACAAAGCGTCCGAGTACTTTTCCACCACCACTAGATGGCTAATACAGGAAATATGCATCTGCTGCCCTATTCAAAATATCATCACTTCTGACATGATGTTAAATTGCTGTAAAATGATCCCCCGAGTGCTGTCACACTTTCAGAAATATAGTCCGGACAAATGAAAGAGAGACTGAAAGCAAGACAGAGGGAGAGAGAGAAAATGTCAAGGATATGTGCAGCACACAGTCCAAACAATCAAGCCGCGAGAGGAAATATGCAGGACAGATTGAGTTTGAAACAGCATTAAGAGCTAGAGCCTCTCATGTCTCCAACCTTCACATCAGAGTGACAGATGTACAGCTGTTTGTGCATGTGCATGTGCAAGACACACAAAACAGAAGTTAGAAGATGAAAGAGGGGAGGCTTTCAACTGACACTGGCAACCGTATTGGATGACTCTAGCTTGAGGCACTAAACTTGAAATGGATGTTCAAATAAAATAAATAGACCAGTTTATTCAATGCTATGATAACTGAGGATCTGATTAATTGTGTATTAAGAGCTCCTTGTAAGTTATCAAGTATCAAGTCAGCCATCTGATTTGTGACCTTGCTACGATGTGCAGCTTGTGATTTCTCCCTCAGCAAACGAGTAAGTTAAGTATCTAAATTATTTATTCATAACTAACATCATTTTCTTAAGCCAGCCTTGTTTCTCTATAGATGAGGGGCAATTTACTTACTTACTTGTTAAACGGCTCTCTGTTTTCCTTCCAAACCTCGTCCTTTTTGAGGATATTACCATATAAAGAGGCTACTGTGGATCATATAAAAAGTCCTGCTTCTCAACCTTGTCAGTTAGTCTCTATTCCTGTTGACTGCTTAGTGTTGATTTTGAGTGAATAAAATAGATTAATGGTGAAGCAAGAACACAAAACTTTGCAAAAAATAGAGCCAGGGCAAGTGTTGTTGTTTTTTCATTTTTCAAACAAGCTAACATGTTGTTCAGCCTTTTCGCTGCACAGAGCAAGTTAGGAAAACTTGGGCAAAACCAAATCAATCAAATGTTCCAGACCAGTATAACAATCAACTTGTCAGTTCACAAGACTTTGCAATAATAGAGACAAGACGAGTATTTGTTTCAGACAGGCAACATGTTGTTCAGCCTGTTCACTAATGAAAGGAGGAGGTTAGAAAAACTGAATCGATCTGATGTACCAGTCCGGTCTAATTCCAAACTCATCACTTACTAACGACCTGTCACCACCCCTTGGCATCTCATACAGACGCCAACAGTACCTATTTGTGGCTGAAATGTATCAAGCTTTTAAAATGAGTTCAATATGCGTAGAGAGGGAGAAAATCCACACATAGAGGAGGTGGGGTGGATGGATGGCTCAAACGAACACAGGACTTTCACCAGTTTCAAACCAAAAAGTTATTAAAAGTTGTAAGACATGGGCGTCTGGGTAGCTCAGTTGGTAGAGCGTACACCCCATGTACGGAGGCTGTAAGTCCTCTGCAGCAGCCGTGGGCTCGACTTCCGCCTGCAGCCCCCGCTGCATGCTATTCCCTGACTCTCTCTCCTTATTTCCCATCATATCTTAAGCTGTCCTATCCACTAAAAGCATAAAAATGTAAGGCACATAACATTTGCATCACGTAACTTCTGGTATGTGACTTTCGAGTTGCAAGTTGCTTTAGTGACGTGATTGTTGCCATCTGACATTCTTAGTGCAAGTCGTGTCAGGGATGTCACATGATAGTTATTCTATCCTCAAGCACAGTCATATCCTAAACCTAACCAAGCAGTTTTTGCGCTTAAACGTATTGTAGAGACGTGGGAGATCTCCAGGGAGTCATTAGTGTAAAATAGACAAAAAGTTTCATACCTCAGCTGTAGTTTTATTGCCGATACTGTAGATGTTGTTGTGATACAGGTCAAGGTTTCAACAGCAGTAGCACAAAACCAGAGAGGATGGCTCAGACGCGTTTCCCCCACACAAAAGTAGACTGACTCAGGTAGAAGTGTGATGTCACTATATAGACACGCGGGCAGTGATCATTACTCTATCCAAACTACAATAATATCACAGTGTTAATCACATGTTAAAATGGTTTTGTGGCCGCGTCAGATACAGCCACTAAAGGTTACCTTGTGCTTTAGTATCAGACACTGCTGACAAATCATCAGTATGTGACGAATTCGCATGAGAACACGTTGGATTTTCGCTTGCTCTCTTGTTTGTTTGCATGGCTTCCAGTTATGCTTCCAATCTTTATGCTAAGCAAAGCTAAGCTGCACTAACTGTCTTCTTGCTTTAGCTTCATATTTCATTTATATGGACATGACAGTGGCATGGAACCTAATAAGCATTTGTTATTCCCCAAAATGTGAAACTATTCCTTTAAAATGGATCATAACTTGACCACAGCCTTTATTTTGTTTAACTTTACTAAAAGAAAGTGTATGTGCAATAATACTTCATCGTGGATTATTATTAGTCTTTGAGTAATGATACAGTATCTTCAGTTATAGTATCAGATGTTATAAGTTAATGTGCTACATTAGCCTGCCGTTGAGAGTGTTCCGGGAACACTCAAACCAAAACAGACAGCTAAATGTACCTGTAATGTTCATTTAGAAATAAATCTATTAGCAGACTGTGCCTCTGTTGCACTGACTGAATTTTAGCCACCCTAGCAGCAGAGCTGTTGGCGAGTCAGTCGGTTCACCACTTTGGCCTGAAATATCTCAAGAACTATTGACTGGAATGCCATGACATTTTGTACAAACATTAATGGTTCCCAGAGGACAAATTCTACTGACTTCTTGGTGATCTTTTTGGTGAGTTTTCCTCCAGCAACTCCAGGTTGACATTTTTTGTACTTATTGGATTGCCTTGACAGCACTATTGAATTCATTGGATTAAATTTAGCATAAGCGTAGATATCCATTGCACAGTCATCCCCATGGCTTTGGTGATCATTTGACATTTCCATTTAATGCCATCATGTTTTATGTTCAGTGCTAATTATCAAATTTTAGCCTGCTGACAAATTAAACTAAGATGGTGACCATGGTGTACATTATACAAGCTACAAATACTCATATTATTGACATTTCCTTTGAGGATGTTAGCATGTTGATGTTAGCACTATACTCTTAGGCTGGGTTTCAGTAACAGGGATTCATTTTTAAACAAAAAATAGTGTTCCTCAAAGAAAATTAAGGGAGAGAATCGAGCCAAATGAGATTTTTTGATGCGTCTGTTCTGTCTTTCACTCCAATTGATCATTTGCCCAACAAGTTTTTCTCAAAGGGGGAGAAATTTGAGTTTTTCTGCCGAGCCATCATGAGTAGGCTTTTTAGTAAGTGAGCAAACAATGTAATGTGTCGATATGTATTTAACTTTTAGCTACTGAGCAAACAATGTATTATGTATTTTACTTTTTAGCTGGTTGGCAAACAATGTAACATTTTGTCAACTTTTTTAGCCAACTGGCAAACTGTAACATTTTGTTAACTTTTTAACTAGCAAACAATGTAACTTTTTAGCTGGCAAGCAAATGTTTTGTGAACTTTTTTTTCCTTTGCCTGCAAACTATTTATTGTTTTGTTGAGGAATACAGAGCACCTGAAAGCTAGTGGTTTGCCCCCATTTTGATACTTACTAGGTCCCGACAGCACTCAGATTTGGCTTGTATTTATTTATTTATTAAAGAAAGCATCTACATATTGATTAAAATCTGTTTAATTTCAGTTTAAATCACTAAACTTGGATTTGCTAAACTGAGATTAGTTTTCAGTTATGCAACAGAGCTCTGCTTAATGTTAAATCTGGATTTACTCATTTTAATTGTATTGCTAAACTCTGATTAGAACTAATCTTAGATTAAAACAATCTTTGTTGGCACAAGTCTTAGACTTGTTATATTTTGCCATTATTTCAACAGAGCTACTATATGGTTAATAGCACGGGCTGTGGTTGCTAGGAGATGTGTGCTAAAACTGCAAAGCCTGTCTAACCATTATTAGAGGGGGAGGGTGTGAGAGGTTGGGGGTGGTGGGGGCTGAATGGAATCCGTCCTTCATTAATGTCTCTCTCGTGCTTGCTCACCAGACGCATGTCTCTTTGGTATTTAATAGTAAATAGAGAAAAAAAAGGCATGCGGGTTGGCCTGTGGGAAATTGGTGTCACTCCCTCAAATTAGCCGGTGCTTTGTGAATATGAATAGAATAATTTGTAGTTGATCACTTCTGCCAGCAGGTTTGTTCCTTGCATAATTTCCTCCCATCTTAGGACACTACGCCAGTATCATTTGACATTTCTGGGTCACGTCTTGCTGCCGAGGCATTTTTTAGGGTTCAGTGGTAAATTGATACATGAAGACTGCATGTTTCTATTCGCTACATAATAGCTTCATGGTTCCTTGGCTGGAATGGGGGAGCAATGTTTTGAATTCAGCATCACATTGTGGAGGTAATATGAGGATGCCCCAGGGCAGTGTCACCTCTCTCCGTCTCTTTCTTCGTCCCTCTCTCTGTCTAATTTTTCTCTCTTCTTCTAAAATACACACAGAGACACAGCACGCACCAAACGCAAGAGTTGAGCCTGTATCGTCTTTGCTTTATTAAAAATGCAGACAGGACTTTGTCTCGAAGCATACCTACCAGTCAAGGATATCCACTGCAAATCCCATTCAGGGACACAACACGCAGGATACGTACACAGGCACCTTTCTTTCTGTTATACCCAGTCTGAAAGAGTTTATGGTGAAAATTCTCTCCGTGTTGCAGATATTTGTGGGGGACTTGGAGTGCAGAGTGAATGGTCGAGATGCCGTAGATGGGAAAAGCAGAACAGGCAGTTGAGGAGAGAAAAGGTCAATCTGTCTTCAAATTGCTCTTTCTTTCTCCACAGCGGCAGGTAATCAAATTGCCATTGAAATATTTCATTGGAAGGAAAGAAACAAGTACAGTAAAAGCCTTTTTCTGAGGGTCAGGACTGATCTAACACTGAGACCTTTACTCAGCGAGCTGCTGTGTGTATAATATAAAATCAGACTGGTGGTGTGAGCTGGCTGTATTATGTGGTCTTGTAAGACCAGACTTTTCCTTTTCTGCAACAGACAAAACTTCAAAGCAGCACATTACCATTTCAGACAAACTGGGCCAGCAGTAGCCCAAAGGTTAGACAAAGTGGGCTTGTGACCACAAGACTGTCAATTCAATTCTCAAGATTGGCTGAGAAAAGCCTGGGCCATTGACGAACCATTAAACAAGGCATTTAATTCTATCGTTGTACTGGAGCTGTTAAAGGATAAATCTGTAATATATTCATTGTAATTAATCATAAAATGACCATAATATGTCACCAGAGATTAAGGAACATGCTAAGTTGAAATACTCGCTTCATTTAATGTGAATGCTGTAGCCACGGTGCTCCCCTGGAATTTCCATTCCAGTCCAGAATAACTGTTTTGTACGACCATTTCACATTAATTAGAGTTCAATTTAATGCAGAAATCTTCACCAAAGGAGTAAGTGTCTGTTTATGAGTCGTAAGAAATCATTAATAATCTTCGAGAAGGCGTGGATGTGTATAACGGTTAAATTTAACAAAATGTTAATGAAGTCTGGCAGGCAGCAGGACAGGCAGTCATTTTGTTTAAACTCCAGAGTGTGTATTTCCAGAGCAGTGGGCTTTTATTTTCTTAATAACAGGCTTTACAGTACTTTACATTTACAGATACTTGACAGTTATAAACAGCTGATCAACCTACATTGTAGGACTCTACTTAGCTTGTTTTTGTCAATTTTCAACATTGAACGCGTGTTGTGTTTCTGCAATGTTCCTGCAGGCAGGCTGAGCTTCCTCGCGTCTCAGGAGAAGGGGGCGTGGGAAACCTATATTTAATAATAGTTTCGTTTTCAGTATATTGTTCCTATAGCTATGTTTTTTAAACTGTCCCAAAAAAAAAACATATTTCTTCCAATAGAAATGTTTAATGCTATAAACATTTTAGAACCAGACTAGTGTGTCCACAATGATCTTTGACTTTTTGTCACACATTTTTTTTGTTATAAAAGCACAAATATTTTTTATGAAATTAACTTCCGAATCACAGACTACAGATCACCAGAAACGGAATATACTTACTACCACTGCCATCTAATATCTTCAGCTTTCCTACCCTAATGTATGCAGGCTGATGCAGGTGCATCTTCCTGTTGTCCATCCAGGTGAAGACATCCTGACTCATAGCCTAGAGTGCGGTTGTCATGAGAACTAGAAGCATGGGTGAATACCCTTCACCCTGTAAGGCTCATCTTATTCCCAGACCATGTATACATCACTTCTGGATAATAATTAAAGGTGCTGTGTGTAATGTACAAGTACTTTGTGATAAAGACTCATTTCAGACAAAAGTAAATCATTTAATAAGCTAATTTCATTACAGTTGTGGTGGTATCTTATGTTCAGAACATAAAATATTTGGTTGTAAGTCTCATTCATAGAGTATTGTCTGTATTAGTATTGGCCACTTTTTAAACACTGTTTAGGCAGCCAGTGATACAAAAGAAGAATGCTGAAAACAGATGCAGATCCTTGCCTGTGTGGGCTGCTGATTCATCGATCTGTTGGTAATGCCTTAGGGCTCCTGTAGGGGGATCAAGCTTCTCTCCTTCACTCAATACAGATGAGTGAAGACGAGAGCTGCATGTGGTTGTCTGTCTTCATCCTTTGCCCTTACTATTCCGCTCTATTTAAGCTAATTACCATACACCAAGCACTTTAAATTGACTAACTAGCTAAATTAAGAGTTTTCACTGCATGAATTAATGGTTTTATATGGGGGAAAAACAGCATTTTTGTACTGTGTTTGAGCTGTTGTTGAACTGTTCTTGAAAGCGTTTTCGCCTCGCTCGCATTCCGTGTAAACTAGCTGCAGGAGACTCTGTTGTCTCGCTATTCTTTACTTTCAAGCCGAACGCACACATGGTGTAAGTTTGTGCTGTAAGCTTTCAGCTATTCTCAACAATGTATAAATCTAGGAGTTCATTTAACCTTAAGAATAAGTTAAATAGGTTAAAACTGTAAAAGATTAAAGAGATAGTTTGTACAGATATTAGAATTGAGTCACTATCTACCCACCCTCATGCTGACTGAAGGTCGGGTTTAGGTTTTTTAGTCAACAAAACAAAACACTGCTGGAGTTTCACAGAAAAAAAACAACTGAAAAAAAATGTAAAAAATGAAACAAAAAACATAAAATGCCTCCACACCGCCCATCTGGTGTAATCCAAGTCTCCTAAAGCCCCAGTTCAGACCTAAACCCAACCAGCAGTTGGCATGAGGGTGAGTAGATAATGACTAAATGTTTTGTGTTCAGAGGACACTTCTTTTCCCACCAGCTTTATTAAGTAAACAAAATGTGCATTTGTTTTTGCCTGAGATGCTAGAAATCTGCTGCAACCTCTAAGGTAAATGGCGCATCGGGCCCCTTTAAGGGAAGATGAGATAATATACTGTATACTTCATTGCTCCCAAGAAGAAATTTGGCTTCGGCCATAGTGCTACAGTAAAAGATAACTTCTTCAGTCAAAGGATACCTGCATTAAATACTTTTGGTACCCAGATCCGGAAGAAAATGATTATAAATATGGTTTTGCTTGCTGCCGATCACTGCAAGCGTTCTTCATAAAGAAGAACCTCGAAAAAAGGTATCCAATGAAGTAGTCTTTAGATTTTCAAACTGCGAAAGAAAGAATACTATCACAATACAACAATGAATGAAAATGCTAAAATGTGAGATCAGTGAAATGTATTTTCAGGTATTTGTGCTTCAATATCAGCCTGCTACAAAGTGACACTGGCCTAGTGTTTGCACATGATGGGAATTGTTGAGTCCCTGTAAATAAGATTACTGAGGGTACGGTCTGGATCTGTTTTAAATGAAAAGTGCTTTGAGATAACTTCTATTATAGTTTGGGGCTATATAAGTTAAATTGACTTGATAATTAAATTGATTTGGCAGTCTGTCATAGAGAAGGATGAGATCATAGAGAAATTAAGCCCAAAATTAAATTGCGGCAGTAATGGACCATTCCTGATTTGCTCACAAAAATGTAGAAGATTAAAATCTGGGCATGCTGCATTCAGTCTTTAATAAAGGGACTGTTCACCTCAAAATCAAATAAACATATTTTTCCCCTGGCCCTTTTTTGGGTGTGAGTGGCAGTTTTGGAGATATTGGCCATAGACGCCTCCTTCCAAATAATAATGGGACTAAATGCTACTCGGTTTGTGGTGCTCAAAGCGTCAAAAACAATACATTTGAAAAATTTGAAACCAATCTGAAATTACGACCTGCTTAGTCAAGATAATCCACAGACCTTGTTGTAAGAAACTTCATGTTGGAACTACTTTCTTTCTGCAGTAGAATATGTTGGAACTACTTTCTTTGTGCTAGAAAGAAAGTTGTTCCTTCACTGTTTTCAAAATTCTCTATCTATTTCTTTTTTTAGTTGAGTGCCATTTAGTCTCATTATTGGAGATGAGGCAAAAATCTGTCCTGCCGATCTCTACAAAACTCTGGAACTCACGCCACAAAATCTAGATGGATAAATAGCACTACAAGGCAGGGGTAAATGCGTATTTTTGATTTTGGGGTGAACTCTCCCTTTAATGTTTTACTGAAGGATATGGCATAGTCATCACTAATTAATTTAACACTATCCTATCTTGATAAATAAAGTGGTGACAAAGTTGATTAACAGTCGCTTCACAATAAAGACCTTTGAAGCACTGAATAAAACTACAAGTCTCTGCAAACATAAGCCGTCGTATTGCCAGTATTCAATATGAAATTACTATTACCATAAAGCAGATTAATATAGCACCATCACATCTTGGCCTTCAAAGTTTATTATAGCTCTTTTGCAGTCACTCTTTTAAAAATATATAGTTGTTACAGATCGTGCAGGTAATTTAAAATTAATTTAAAACCTGCAAGTAAACTGCAATGTTAATTTTAATGTTTTTTTTCAGTATTTCATCTATTTAATTGCTTGCTGAGGGATTCATACTGCAGCAGACAAATTAGATTCAAAAAGGGGAAAAGTGGCAAATTCAGATAAAGCTAAATATGCCATTCTTCCTCAGAGATGTATTACTCATCTGTCAAACATGCATGATAGCAGAAGTGTAAAGAATGGACACACGACAGAATTTTTCCTCCATGGTATGTATCTGCAGGAGCCTGCAGGTGGAGTCAGGTCATCAAGCAGATTCAGCTCACTTGATTATCTGCTACTTAAGCTGGTGACAGTGAGCCAGTCTCCATTCTGCTCATCCCCTGCTTGTTTGCTTGTGTTTGTTTCTCTTTTCCCTGCTTTGTTTTACTTTAACAGGATTTCTTTTCTATTTCAGTTGGGCAAAGAAGAAGAAGAAGAAGTTACAACTTATGTGTGGCCTTGAGACAAACCTGCAATGTGCAGTCAGGTTTATAAACTGAGTTTTTTAAGATTACAAAAATATCTCAATAGGTCCTAATGTTTTCCTATAAGCAAGCTACGTTCAGGCTGAGTGGTTTGTTAAATGTAGTGATGAATAATCTGACATTTCCATGCTTGGTGATCTATTAAAACTTTAAAATTAATTCAATTTTTCTTTTGTTTTCAGAAAGCTTTTTAAATACCAACATCTCCTGCAATGAGACTGCTTGCATAAATTGCTTTGCTCAGACAGAATGTGGCCAAAATTCGATGGGCTATTGTGTGCTTTTGTACACAATGATTCAGTATTCACAACCTGGCAAAAGTCTTTATTTGTAATTTCACATTTGGAAAAAATACTGAGCACTTTATTCACATGAAATAAAATGCTACAGCACTATAAATTTGTTTTTCTGTCCGATGTGTGCATAATAAAATCAGGTGCCCTTGCTGGGTTGGGTGGGGTCTGGTTTGGAGACACAGATTTCCAATCTCCAAACCCACCAGCTCTCGTCTCAATAACAATTAAGCCTCCAGGGGGCAACAGCCAGTGTTTCGGGCTTCTGGTGTAGATATTGAATATCTGGTTAGCAGATATCAGAGTCAAGATCTTCTCTTCCATGCGCCGGTCACTATTTATAGTCAAACAAGTAGCTAAATGAAACTACCCAGATTTTTGCAGACATTAAAAGTCATCACAGAACACTGGTCACTTAGTGGGGGTGACGCTGAGTCATGCTAGCATGGTGTTCTTTGTTTATAGCCAAATGTTTTTTACTTCTGGCAGTTGCATTTGCACTTCAAAAATCAGAAATGTGGTGTTGGTTTGTGACGATTATCTTGCTGAACGAAACGTGCAAGTATCAAACTTTTGTGCGGTTCATGGTTCTCAATGTAAAAATACTGTTGAGTTTTTGTAGAGGAAACCAACAACAATACATCATCCCTGCAACACCATAAGAAGCCAAATTGTCAAACAATAGTTGATGGGTTTCAAGACTACGTTTTGGCCAATGTGTTCCACCTTTTTTGCTGTCCACAATTCTTTCCTGCTTTGCAGCCAAAGCCCTCTCAAACATGACCGGTCGATACTAGTTAGACAACAAATAGAGTTTAAATGGAAACCAGAACACTTGTCCCTTACCTATTCTGGACTTGTGTGCAGATATCTGAGATTAGGCTACCTCTAATTGGAGAGCAGCCAAAAGAAGAAGCTAAGCATTTACTGAAACATAATGTGCATACTAAAACAGATTTAAATGCTAATCAAAACTACGCCATCACTTAATAATGACTTAATGGGGAATAAATATTTCTTGCACCAACTGTCTATGTATGATTTTATTCATTTATTTCACACCATCTGGCCACTATTCATCTGGACAGCCATCAACACAATTTCATATTAAAACATTAATATGTGTAAAATACTTTCATTTACATGAACACATCTCACCCAAAGTGAAATTGAATGTCTGTGTCGGGGTGTGAATGATCAGCATTTTAATTTGATGGCTTTTTAAAGTGGAATTTTAAATCATCAGAATATTAACTTGATGAAAAGAACTCAATTTTAGTGATTATGAATCACCAAACTTGCTTATTCATATTCACATCTTTCTTCAGATTAATGTCTATTATTGCACAGAAGTAGTATTCTTTTCTTCTTCCCCCATTTCCTCTCAAGAGCCAGCTTTCTGCATTTCTTCAAAATGCTGGGTTTAATTTATTTCCACTGGCCCCTCGCATCACAGAACCAAAATTAAATTAAATTGCTTAAGTCTAAAGGAAGCATTTGTGTGATACGAGTCAAAGAAAACCGTCTACAGTGCAATTTCTGACAGCATTTTCTGGTTTCTCTGTGCGCGGTGCACAGAGTGAGCGGACCAGACAAAGGGTAGTTTCAGTAAGAATACACTCCTTTTCACTAACATGATGCCAAAGGTACACCCCCCCCTCCAGTATATACGCTACCTGGGCTTAGGTCTCCGTCGTGTGTCTTTCATTACAGGGCCCCTGCAGGTCCTGTAAAACAGAAAAAAAAACAGAAATCTAAAACTATATTGGTAAAGTAAAAGTGGAAAGAATGCACCGCTTGTGTCAGTGCTGCACAGCAACAAGAGTTCACAGCAGGGCTGTAGTTTTTGTTAATATAGCCTACTGAAAAACACTTGCTCTGCTGGGGCTGAATAAAAGTTTCACACCACCCTGCTGTCTGATGGAAACTTCTCGCCTATATAAAAGCTGCCATTTTAGATTACTCATCTGTGTCAGAAAATCCATCAACAGAATGAGTATAGCATAAATGACTGTAAAACATTCTTATAGTTCTGTGAAATTTACTTTGATCTCTGAAATATAAAGAATGCAACAGGTGATTGCATGACAAGATGAGACGATGATATAGCTGCTGAATGCCAACCTTTTCGATGCAAGATGCCACCAGTGTCATTTCATTATTCATGACCGATTCGAAAAAAATAGCAGATTATCCTTTTCATAATTGTGGCCATAATTGCTATTTTGTTCATGTGTAGTTTTGATATTCTGTCACGTTGAAGGATGGAAAAAAATTATGTGAAAATCTAACATGTTTCAACATATTAATAATAATTGAGATTAGTTTATTTTTATTGATTTCATTTAACTGGTTTATGTGTTTTTTGAAGCTGTAAACTAAATGGTGACTTGACTGCACCGTGATTACGAACTAATGCTGGTGTTTAATGTTTAAAATATACTGTTTTAATGCTGACAGAGTCTGTACTGTATGAGACTAATTTATGTCACGAAACTTAAAGGAGAAATATCTTTATGCAACTGTTCTTTTAAAATTAAAATTAAGAGTTAAAATTAATGCTGAACATTCACTGAACAAGTACTTGTCTGCTTATGACTTTTCTCTCTGCTATAATCTTTTAGTGGGAGTAGTTGTTTATAACGGATAAATTGAGTGATATGTTCATGGGGTTTGGCACACCCCAGAGCAGTGGGCTTTTGTTTCCAGAATAACGGGCTTAGCTTCACATTGACAGACAACTGACAGTAATAAACAGCATCAACTGAGAGTGTGGGACTCGTCGTAACTTCTTTGTTGTGGTGAGCAGGTGGTGATATTAGCTTTTAGGTACCTTTTATTAAATCACCAAAAAGCCAGACACCACCTCGGGAATTTCGCCCCAGGAATTATATTAATTTTGAGGGTACCAATTTAAAAAGAAGATTATTCTTACTTTATTACAATTGGTCAAACTCATTAAAACACCATTCACATACAGACTTAATGGGGAAAAGGAGGGGGTTTTAACAGAGCTGAGGCTTACCAGTGGGACAAGGGATGAGAGGGATACCAGGGAAGAGTCACCCCAATCAAATGTGAACACTCGTAAACACACTCAGTGGTGAAAAATGAAGACCAGGGGTGCATGCAAAGCACGCAAGAAGAAGATGCACCATCTGGGGACATCAGTCCCACCACCGTAGACTCGCAGCTTCTGAAAAGGACAGGGAGGAAACAAATAGTGGGGTTACACTCAAACTAGGTAGTGACCAGAAAGTGATGCAACATACTGTATATCATTCTGCTACATTGTTAGAATATAATGTGCTCGATTTTCGCTCCTGTTCAGTGTCCATGCAGCCAGCAGGCAAACTGTCGATCGTATATTAAATAGGGATTCATCCTATTCAATATAATGAAGCTTAGCATAAGTTAAATCAAGACTATCTTTACACCGCGTTCATTAACAGCTCTCTCTCTCTTACTCTCTTTCCTGCTTATTCTCAATTACCCGATCATGGGTGTTTACTCTCAGTTACCCAACCAGATGTAGCAGCTGTCTCCATCAGCCAATCGTGTCATTGCAATACTCACTTTTCAAAGCACGGTCTTGCATTATTCTCCCTACATAAAAGGATGTGGACAGCCCACCTCAGTGAACAACTCCTGCATCACACATCCAAACCCTCCCAAACCCTCCACCCTGCACCCCTCTTCAGCCCCACCTCGTCCTCTGTCTCAGCCCCCACTTTTTTTTTTTAATGCATTGGGTGGAGTTAGGCCCGGACATGAGGGTGAAGTAACAAGTAAAAGCAGTTGTTGATTTTCTGAGGA
>JAJHUR010103197.1:1714-39858 GCA_027495735.1 Lutjanus campechanus
TTGCAAGAGGGGCAGAGTTGAGCAGAGTGCCTAACTTGATAATTTGAAATAAAAGGTGCAAGACGCTATTGTAAATAAGGTGGATGATTGAAACAAACACATTTGAAGAGTCTATAAGCTGAAGCGGGTGAATGTGTCTTCTTACTTTTAGAGATCACCGTTCAAGTGCTTGATACAGTGTACGATGATGAGTGGGACAAGGACAAATCTGCAGAGTCTATTATATGCTGCGTTAAGTGGAACAAGGTCTGATTTTAATCTGTTTTGATAGACAGCATCAGAATAGTCAAGAATTGGAAGTATAAGGCCAAGGTTTCTGACAAACACTGCATGTAAAGCAATTTATAAGATCGGTGTAAAACATTGATTCCAAACTTCAGACATGATCACAGGCTGCGTTTAACATAGATCTACTTGCTTGGCTCCTGAAACAAGAGGGCACACTTTTTATTTCCTCCCTTTTATTTTCTACCCTTCACAATAAAAGCCCTAGACACACACACACTGCGTAAATACTTATCATGACATACTGTACCCCTCTCTACCTTAAATACCAGCCACGCTCTGAAATTTACTGCATAACCCAATTTATTTTTCTCTGCCATTAATTAACAAAATTCCGTCTAAAATCACGTTACTGACTAAGATAACCACGTACATGAGGTTGTATTGTGCATAGAATAACAGAATTATACATGACTTTTCTTTGTGGGCTGCCCCACTCCCTTAATATTGCATCGGCATCAGCCATTGAATTTTTAAAAAAGGCGGTCGACCACTAATTAGGTGAAATGAAAAAAGGCAGGACAACTTCTTTTGTTATATTCTGGTAGGTTGTACCACTTTGCACGTGTCAGAGAGGAGTAAAGAAACCAGAAAATATTCACATTTAAAGGTATAATCTGCAGCTTTTTCCTCAATAAAAACAAAGTATAGACTCCGTTTGACTGTTTTTTTTATAGACTCTGCCTGTATATTCTTATTTTTTATAATTTCTTTGCTGAGCTCAGGACATTTAATCAACCCAAAATGTTGGTAAGAACAGTTTGGACAAATCCCTACTGACTCTACCTTTAAGAAGAATCAGGCCATTCACAAAAATATCTAATATTTCTATAGAGGCGTGCCTATAATCTATACTACAGTAACTACAGAAACTAGTCAGTTGCATTCAACCTACCAACTGAAAGCATGAGTGAACTGTGTGTGTGCAGTGCAACAGGTGTCTGAAAAGGAAAGGAAAGACTCAAAACAACACTGAGACTGAGGAGAGCGGCACCTCAAAACCCTAATTTCATCACAGCAAAGGAAAAGCCACGGCAGTCTCTGTCAAGGCCAAACAGTTATTTAGAGACGATCTGTCTCTTGTCCTCATTTGATTTGATGAAGGTCAAGAGACTTTTTATTTTCCTCGCCGTGAAAAGGAGAGACCAGCTGGGAAGATCTAATGACTCCTAGTTATTATATGAATAGTTAAAAGCTTAAAGTAGTTTGATCTAACAGACTTCTTGACTGAGATTCAAAGTTTATGCAATTAGACACCAATGAGACAGTAATAGTGTTTTCGTAGTGGCTCCATTTGGGACATTTCACATCGTGCAGGCAGTGTGTTTTCAGAGAACACACCAACTGTTCGACTGAAAGTGACAAGTGCCCACTCAGAGGATTTTGTGTTTTTAAGGCCCGGTTTATTGGACCCGGCGCTGCCCTCGGGGAGGAGCCGCAGATGGATGGCTTATTGATTAATGTTGCTTTTTCTATATTCTGATCTGCTCGGCTGAGAGAAAATCAAACGCTAATCAGTAATCACCACACTGGTTCAAACTGCCCTGTCCACATTGGCTGAGCCGGTTGCTCGTGTTGCAGCAGTGTCCCACTTGTTTACTATCATTTTTTATTTTTCTGGCAAACGTCTTCACATCAATCTTTGGCAAATGTCTCCACATCGCCATTTTTTCAATTTCTGCCACAGCTCGGCGTGTAGATCAAACAGAATTTACTGCAGCTCCCACTTGTTGCCAAGCCTCATTTTCCATTTGTTTGTCAGTTTGTTTTTTTTCTTCTTCTGGCGGAGCCATGTTCAGCAGAGAGGGAGACATCAGTGACATTTCCTCCCGCAGCATTTAAAGTGAGGACTGTTACCATCTCTAATCAGCTGGGTGCATATCTTCATGTTAATGAAGGCTGAGCGTGAGCGTGATGGTGGTTTAGAAAAGTGTGATATTTACCGAGGATGATTACTTGCAGGTGTACTTTTCGCACATTTGATAAATTCCTCTGCTCGACTCTGAACACTGTAAATGTTGGTTGTTTGAGGGATTTAACAACCATTTCTATGCAACCTTGATTAATGAGGGCAATGATATCCCAGGTGTAATCAGCGCTTGATTAGAAAGAAAACCAGACGGGCTGTTGGATCCAAATATAACGTCCACTGTCACGGCCTTCATTACAGGTCATTGTTATAATTTCATAACGTATCAATTACTTAATAATATCTATGTGTATATTTCATTCGCTGTAAAAATAAATATTTGTTTCAACTTAAAACAGGTAGTGTCTGAGCTGCCTTAAAATCTTAAGATGTCTGAATTTGAAAAGAAAGGTTGAGGTAATTTTTTTATGATTCAAAACAAACCTTCAGTTGTACTTGAGAAAATCTGTTCAGTAATTCAGTTGATATTATAACCTTTGATGACATCTTTATGACCAAATGTACCTTTCACTTAACATGAAGTGAAGGAAACTCCTTATGACACTGTTACAATGGTCTTATGACAGCCAGTGTCAAAACCAACCACATATGACAGTATAATGTCACGTTAAAAGATAAAGCTAAACAGTTTCTTTAAGTTTGATAATGTCAAGTCACAACAAAGACATAAACAACGTCAACTATGCATTAAAAATGACATAATTGACTGAATGACACTTAATAACAGTCATAAACCTACATAAAGGCACCTTCATGCACATGACAGGCGTAATGACAGTCTTATGCACGCTCCTTTAAACAAAGTGTTACCAGTAAAACTTGTATATTTATGTGAAGTTAAAGAGAAAAGAGTAGTTAATTCTACAGTGTTCCACATAAAATAAGAAATTGGCACCGAGTGTCTTTGGAGAATCCTCTGCTGTTGTGAAATGTTGATCAGCCTGTCAGGCTGTCCCTGGCCGGGGCGACAGTGTCAATAAAGTCTGCTCAAAATAGAATAAGCACACTTTTCTAGCTGGTGCTTCTTCTTTGCCGTCTTTGCTTCATCATTTCAGTTTATCTCTCCTTACCGGAGAGGGCAACAACGTGCAAGAACTCAGCTTTAAAGGATTAATTAAGAGTCAAGTGTGTTTGGACGACCATATCTTAGACACATGGCTGGATTAGTTGTGTAAGATAATGTGGGCATGATTGGACAAAAGCATTAAGCTGGAGAAATATTCAAAATAAAAACAATTCTCAGTGAGGTCTGTGGATAATCCAGTCATGTTTGGAGCAGCACAGGCAAGATTCTGTTCATCATGTAGAGGAGGAGGCAGGATATTTCAAAACCTTCACTCTGTCAGCACTAAGTTTACTGAAAACGCAACATTTCGGCCTTTGTCAGGCATCAAACTCACACATGAAACAATAAAGGAAAAAAAAAGCATCTTTATACTGGAGTCGCTGGCTGCATCAAGCGACTGAAAAACAAGTCAAGTCAGACACAACTGAGACAATTACAACGTCAATAATTGATGAAAACATCCCTAAAATGGGGCAGACAGTCGTCTGTGTTTTCTTGCTTAGTTTTGTGGATTTTAAAGGCCTAAATAGGGTTTGGCTTTCCAAACTAGTTTAGATTATAAATGCTACGGTTTGTGCTATACACTTGCTCATATACAAATAAGCATTAAGGCAAAATACTAGAACTTTTAATAAGCAGATATCACCACAAAACATCCCCAGTTGATGACTTACATTAAGACTTTTTTTTGTGTATTACAAGTTGTCTGAAATTGTACGTATCATATGTAAATTAGGCATTGTCTAATTCAATATGCACTGATTTGCATCAATTCCCAGACCAGAAATCTGAACACTGAATAAAGCCACGTTTCACTGTTTCAATTTGTTGACACATTAGAGTCAAAGATCTTTAGAGGGAATTTTTATTTATGATTATTTATGTCAACAGCCACAACAGCCTTGTTTTAGACGTCATCAAATGTAAATAGAAATAAAACTGGAAAGTCTGGTGTCTGTAAGTGCGACTGAGGATGAGATTCCTGGTTTATGGAGTATGAGAAAAATTCAGACATTTTTATTGGAGAGAATTATTTACAGACATCTAACATAATTGTTAGCATCCTGTTATTTCCTGTATCCTATGTCTATCTGTTTATGTATGTATATGTATCTATACCCAAATGCAAATAGACAAAGTTTAGCAAAATAAACACCTAAATGTGTATGTTAGACTTTTTCTTTTCACAAGTCTGAAAGAAGACATATATGGAAGCAAAATTTTGCAAAATCTCAAATTATGACGATGTTTTCATCTGCTGCGTCTGGCCTTAAAAAGAAAAAATAGATAAAATGCATCACAAGATCCACAGAATTCAATTTTTTTAAAAATCTGGAAGGTTTTTTTTTTCCCCTAACAAGAAATGTTCAGATATGTGTGAGGGTAAAGATCAAACAGCAACCAGTGAAAATAGTCTGATAACCTTAAAGAAGGTCGAGCCCGCAGGTTGATCCTCAGATTTAGTTTGACCTTGTTGCATGTTGCAGCTACTTTCAGCATTTTTTGGAAAAGCTTTTCGTTTAAACGTTTGATCAGAATTTTCTAAAAGCTGCACCAACACACTGAACCCACAGCGAGCGGCAGGACTCACCTTGAATTAGGTTTGACATCTGTCGTAATATCTCGACGTGCCGTCTGTACGTGCTGTCAGCGGGCTGATCGATAACTCAGTGATCATAAAAGGCGTACAGGTTAAAGATTTGTTGTTTCAGCTGATCTCGGAGGGAGCCTGAGGAATTTCAACAACCTTGAAAGGTCACAACTAACGATGGCCAATTATCGACATAATATTTGTCCGATTTCCACATTAGAGAGGAGCCAGGTACAGAAATATATCACAATGGAAATAAAGTCATAGTAATAATAATTTTCAAGCTTCATCATTGTCATTTTAATGGTTTAGAGCAAAATGTTAATTGCTCTTTTGTTGCAGCTCCTTCATCTTTATGTAATGTGAGTCCTGAAAGCTGAGATTTATCTGATTGTTCACCTGAAACGTCAGCTTTAGGGTGATTAGAGTTTTTACTAATTTGTTTTGTTAATGTAATATCATATATCTTTTGAGGTTTCCACTTCAGTTGAAAGTAATCCATTACTGCCACTGAAAAGCTGACAGTCAAATTTTGTTGTATCTCAGTGCTGCTTTCTGGCTTTAACCTTTTATTTTTATTTTTGAACATACAAAACATTTTTAAAGAGGTAAGAACAGCTGTAACATGATTTCCCTTGTTCGACCCCTTCGTCAGTTGTTTTTGCAGCTTGACTTTTTACAATTATACCCTCAAAATACTAGTAATATAACTCTAATAACTGGAGAAATTCTTAAAAGATGTGAGACAGTAAGGGCTTGCAGGAAGTGAACAAAAACACCGGTGACACGAGCATTGTCTTTTAAAGTACCTGCCCAAGGCTATCAGGGTGTGATCAGCTGTCTGTTCCTTTCCGATCACTGACGCTGTACTTCAAATAACACTGACCCGATGGAGCTGAGAGCACGACTGTGCCTTTGAAAACACGGAGGAGAAACGACAGGTATTAAAATCTTAAGGCAGCAAAATATACTTAATATACAGCAGGCGTCATGCAGGAACATTTTTGTGTTCTTGTTCTCTTACTTTTTCTGCGACTTATCCAAGTATTCAAGTATTCCAAGTCCAAACTTAAATTTATTTCAGCTTGATGAATGCTGTGTATCACAGCTGTCAACACTGTGTCACCACAGAGCTGCACACAAATGGTTTGACACGAAAAAATATCTCGCTAAAGGAAAGTGGACCGTAATTGAGACGACAAGAAAGCGTGTTCCCATCGTAGGAGATGTTATGGTGTCAGGTGCAATGGAAGATGGTTCCCGTAGTGCACATCACAGCGAATGATAATTTTACATTAACTCTAAGAGACCCCAGCCCCTCTTTAACACCTCACAAAAACAGGCTTATTAGCTTAATTTTAATGAGTTTGCATGTAAGGATGATTGTGAATTCCCAACATGTTTTACATCAGACACAGGTCCACTGCAGAAAATGATGCATTACTTCTGTTCGTAGTCTCATCAGGTCTTTAACAGGGAGTCGGACCAAACATAAATAATGTCACTGTGTAGGATAATGTATTAGACATTCCTCTTACTGTGAGTGACTTTTTGGCAAACAAAACAAAACAAATAAAACACTTAATGGCCTTTTTTAAATTTTTGTCATCTTCGTCAAATGTGCCAGCTCAATTTGAGGCTAAGAGAGGGGTAACACGTATCTACATATTGTGTTAGAAGAAAAAAAAAAGATGATTCTGCCATTATTAATCTGTTTACACATTAATCTGTTCCTTGTGTGACTCACTGGATGCACACTGCAGGTATTAGTCTGACATTGGTTGCTTGTTTCGAGCAGCATCGTGGCGTCTGCTATCTACGTTTTCAAAGTCCCCGGGAAGCAAGATCAACCTCTGAGCTGCAGCCTACACACTGAAAACAGCACATTAGCACCTGGTGACGCTAATGGTACGAGCGTAATCAAGCTAACAGCTGTTACCTTTTCTTTTGCAGTGATGTAGTCATTTCAGTGCCAGAGCTCAGCTCCTGACGCGCAAAAACAAGTTCTCCCTCAACACTATTTTGCAGCAGCACCCTCACTGCGTCGTGGGCTTAGTGCCGCCCAAGACGTTTGTGATTGGTTTAAAGAAATGCAAACGTCTGTGGGACCTCAGACAATGAGGAATCATTCTATCTGCATTTTATTTTGTCTTTTTGTCTTTTATTCTAGTTGACTTAGGTAACATTTTTACTGTAAACTTCAGAAAAACACAAAGAAATGATTCATAATTTGATAAGGAAAGGCGGTCAGTTTCTGCATGACTCAACTACAATAAAACATCCCTCCGTTATCTAGAACTGCTTTTACTTTGGAAGGTTGCAGGGAGGGCTGGAGCCAATCCCAGGTGACATCGGTCGAGAGGCGGGGTACATGTCGGACAGGTCACAGGTTCATCACAGGGCTGACACACAGAGACAACCACTCACGCTCGCATTCACACCGGCGGCAATTTTGATAGCTGCCAATTAACCTGTTCACCTGCGTGTTTGGACTGTGGGAGGAAGCCGGAGGAAACCTACGCAGACAAAGAGAACATGCCAACTCACTGTGAGGTGGCCACTGCACTATTATTAAATAACTTAAAAATACCTTTATATTAAAGCTTAATTACTGTGATGAAATGAGTGGCACTGTGATAACTAATAAAACTAAAATATAGTCTCACCCTTTCTGAAAAATAGTGATTTTCTTATTTCTTATTGCACAGAATGTCAGGAAATGTTTTGCAAAAACCCTGAGTTTAAAAGCCCCGCAAGCTGCGTCTTCACCTGACCAACTAGCTGACATTTCAGAGGAGAAACAAGCTCACATTTCAGAGGAGAAACAAGCTCACATGCACAGGAGACACACACACACACACACTCTAAGTTTGTCTGTTTTTGTCCTCAGCTCTGTTTAACTTAATTCCTGTGGGTCTGAGAGTCGTGGCCATCCAATCAGTCAAGACTGGCCTCTACATCGCCATGAACGGAGAGGGTCACCTCTACTCATCGGTGAGCATGCACGCACACACACACACGCACACACACACACCACACACACACACATAAGGTATGCAAGAAGGAGGACAGTGTTTTAGTTTTTTTACGTGTCTGTCAGAGAGCATGGATTTTTTGAAAAGTTGCGAATTAAAATTTAAAAATTAAACAAGAAAAACACAATTTTAGTTGAATCATTGCCTTTGGAAAGACAAACAACAATAGTTGTAGAGAGGGAAGAAAGAGGAGGTGAAGAATAAGTGGAGGGGAAGTGAGGTAGAGGAGGAGCAGTCGGTCGGCCGCGAGGAGATCTGCTTGAGTGGAATATGAATTATTTGCATGCTGACTCTTCAGAGAGAGAGTTCACACTCTTCCTCTGACGTCTCTTCTCCCTGACATCATCCCTCTTTCCTCCCCTTCATTTTTTTTTTCTTTTGGGTGGAGATGACAGGAGGCAGAGAGGAGGGGAAACGAGGGGATGGGAGGAGAAGAGGGGAAAGGAGGTGATATAGAGAGAGGGTGCGGGGGGAATAGAAATGGGAGGGGAGAAGACAGGAGGCGGGGAGATGAAAGGAGGGAAATGAAAGGGAGAGGTGAGGGGAATAAAGGTGAGGTCAGGACAAATCATGAAAAAAAGAAGGAGCGGGGAGAAGAAAAGGTTTTGGGTGGGAGGTAAAAGAAAGGAGGCGAGGAAGAAATAGGACAAGGACAAAGAGAGGAGGAAAGAGGAAAAGGGTTGCAGACAGAAGACAGAAAGATGGAGAGGCTGGAGAAAAGGGTTGTCGACAGAAGGGAAAAAAGATGGAGAGGAAAGAGGAGAACGATTGTAGACAGAAGAGTAAAATACAGAATGGAGGGAGGAAAAGGCTCTTGACAGGAGAAGAAAGGATGGAGAGAACGGAGGAAAAGGTTGCAGACAGAATGAACAGATGGACTGGAAGGAGGAGAAGAGTTTCAGACAGAAGAGAAAAAGATGTAGAAGAAGGAGGGAAAGGCAGAGACAGAAGACGAAAGGATGGAGAGAGAAGCCAGAGGAGAGAGAAGATGGAAGGAGAGGACGGTAGACGGAGGACTAAAGGTAGAGAGGAAGGAGGAAAAATGTTGTAGACAGAGGAAGAGTAAAAGATCACTGTGAGAGGAAAGAAGACGGAGGCTGTGTGAACAGAGGCGAGAAAAGATGGAGAAGGAGGAAAAAAACGCTGTAGACAAAAGGATGAGAGGAGGAGAGAGGAGTAATCGTGAGGAGAAAGAAAGGAGATCTGTGCTGCTCTGCTGGGCTTTCTCAGCCTGTCGCTGAAAGTCACAGATGCATGAGGGCTTCCTGTAAATAATTGAAGAGGGGGAGTCCCCCCCTACACACACACACACACAGAGTAGAAATCCCCTCTAAAGCTGCGTAGAGGGAAAGTGAGGATGTTTGATCGCGCTCCAGCTCTGTGACTGATGTGCAGGCGGCTACATGATAACGAATATATAAATTACATACAGCAGGTCTACTTTATCATGATGTCAGCGCTGCTTGATGTTTAATTGGCTGCTGCAAAGGTCCCGGCAGGTGGAGTGTGTCGCAGTTGTGCGGCGAGGACGGTGCCGCCGAGCCTGAGGAGATGCTCATTAAACATTAGGGTGCTCTCGCAGCTCCGGTTTGTTTTATCCCGGGCCGGAGCGCTTTACCTTCATGTGTTTGCGTAATTGGGAGCTTGTTTATCGGACGCAGTTTGGATCATCTTTTCAAGCTGCCGGGTTAGTTATTGTGGAGGTGTCGGGGAAGTCGATACAAATCAGATTCTAGCTCCTGTAGCTTCAACTAAACACGGTGCCCTTGTCAGCAGTCTTTGTTGTAACACGTACGAGATAGTCCGGGCTGCCCGTTGTGTTGCAGATGTCAATACGTCTGCTTTTAGCTACAGATATCTTACTTTTTTTCTTGCAGTAGGTATGAATTATCTTCACTCTGGCGCTGCTCTCACCTGTCCAAACCTGAACTAAAGTAACAAGCACGTCACATTTCCGGTATATGTAATGTATATGCATGTTAAAGAATTTGGAGGTGGATTCTATCTTTTTTTTTCTCTGTGTCTCAAGGATGAACACAGTCCAAGTGTTATGATAAATCAGAAAAATAGAATTCAGTGGCAGAGCGACTCGCATGACTTCACAGTCCATGTTTTGCATAAAAAAAAACAACCCAGGATAAATTTGTTGCATTGGCACTTCTGAATTTATTTTCACATATCATGGTTCACATTTCGCATCCTCGAGAGAATATTAACAAGGTGAATCTTACCAAAATGTGACACAGTATGAGATGTTAAATAATTAAGGATATATTAGGAACGCAGCTAACAATTATTCTTATTATCAGCTGATGATTCGTGTCAGTTAGAGGCCGTGTTCAGCAAAGTTTGCAACGGGAGCACCGTGTATTTACGCTGCTACAAACACTTTTTCTATCTACACACAAAAAGCGTTTTAGGGCACAAAAAAAACTGAGCTTTTTGAAAACGTCTGCAAAGGTGAAGATATTTAAAAACTCAGGATAAGCAGGGAAACTGGTGTTTTTGGGTTGTCTCCTCAGTTTGACGTCAGTGCGCTCTGTCATCTCCATGGTTACCCTTTTTTTGTTTACATGAGGGGCTGAGACAGAAATACATGCTCTTGAAAATGTTTTAATAAAAACAGCGTTATCCTTGAGGATACCATGAACAGCAGTTATGTTTCTATGCCTCATCATGTACATGTGGACTTGAGCTGAGAGTCTATTCTGTGCTGAGCAGCCAACTTTTGGAATTTTTCTCTGGTCTCACGGTTGAAAAATGTCCATCTTTGGGTGAAAGATGGACATCACTGTCTTTTTACCCACAGGGGTGGGACTAGGGCTGCACGATATGGTATTTTTTACTGAATTTGCTATTTCAGTATGCGATATGATTAGTAGTAATGATCATTTTTGCATTACAATTTTCATTTTTACTGAGAAAAAACTATAAAAATCATAATGATGCATTTTGTTGTTGATGTCTTTCATCTGGAGAACAGGTTTTTTTGTGCAGAACTTCACTATAAAGCTATTTTCTCGCACCTTTTTCAAAAAAAATTGCAATTTCAGTTCAGTTTCTGCAGTTTGGATATTGCACTTGGCCATATTCCAATTTTGGTAATATTGTGATTAATTGTGCAGCCCAGTCTTGCTCATCCAAATGTACTACTTGAACCAGGTTCAGTCCAACTCGAATTTTCAAACAAAACAAACAAAACAAAACCTCATGAACCCACACAGACCGGTGGGTTTGTCCTCTCGTCCTCTTACGTGCGTCAGCCTTCCATTCATCCAGAGACAGGGCCAGAGCATGTACTCCACCTTGAGCCGACATTTTTACATTCAGTATTTGTTGACAACACAAACTATCTACTAACTATGTCCTGTATCATAGCAACCAACCACTGCACCTCCAAAGCACTCCCGAGTCTTCCCGGCTGGGTGTTTTCAGCTGGGAAAAATGTTTTGGTGGACACAGCCTCTTAATCATTTGGTCTCAAAAATGCCATAAAAGACTAGAAGAATGCACATCACCAGTTTTTCAGTGTGGCACCTTTAAATTGATCAAAAACCCAAAGATATTCAATAATATAAATAACAAAGCTGCAAAGCTGGAACAACCAACTGTTTGGCAGGTGAATTAACTGATTATTAATAGATAATTAAACTAATTAACATCTACCATGATAATCGATTAATCGATTAAAATTATTAAAAAGTAAAAATTCTCTGATTTCAGCTTCTTAAATGTGAATATTTTCTGGTTTCTTTGCTCCTCTAGGACAATAAACTGAATATCCTTGGGTTGTGAACAAAACAAGACATTTGAGAACATCGTCTCGGGCTTTGAGAAACACTGATCGAAACATTTGTTTTGAGGACAAAAGCTGCATTTCCACACAAAGAACCCTGAAGTTTTCGTCACAGGAACTACTTTTCAAGGAACTAAAAGCTTCCTTCAGCCCTTTGTTATCTGTATTTCTACCATAGTCTAAAAACTTGTAAAGATAAGGCAAATTGATCAGCTGACATATGAAAAAGCAACAGTTTTTATACTTAATTTTTGCATGCAGTGATGCCATATAAAGCGATGGATGGGCATCATTATTTCTAAGATTCCTGCTGGATTTCATCCTCTTCATAAATGCTCAATAAGACCTGGAAGTAAAATGCAAGTATCCAATCAGAAATGTTCAGTGCTGCACCCTCAGAATTCCTGTGCCCCTGATCAAGGACTTTTAGGGGGTAGAATAATGTCCCCAGAACTAAATTTAGACCCCCGTCTGAATTTGGAGTCCCTCAAAAGATTTCCTTTTCCGTGGGGAAAGTCCCTGTGGTGGAAACGCGGATAAAACACAGTAATGTTCGTATTTATTATGCCTTTATCATATTTTTGTCATAGTGCTGTCAAGATAATTCTGTGATTGTGACACCAGTTTTATCTTTCCTATTTTAGACATTTCTTTGAGTAGCGCATTCTCTTTGCAACAGGGCTAGTTGAGCCGTAGCTCGTTCTTAAATTTATGCGCCTCTGCCCTCAGTGCGAGTCTTTATCCTCTTATTGCAAATTGTTAATGATATGCTGCAAACTTAGTTATACATGGTAGGTCTATCTTATTAATCCCAGATCTCAAGCATCTGGCAGTGTGTGGTTGTGCATGTACGTGTGGTGTGCGCGCGTGCATTTGTGTGGGTTTCGGGGCGTGCGCGTGTGCAACTAACAGATGGCACAGTGTGCAATGAGCTGCTATGTGATAATTATGGAGCATGCTGGGGAAAGTGGAGAGAAAAAAAAAAGTGCTGATGAGTTTGGGACTGTGTGTGTGTGTGTTTATGTGTGAATGAGGCTCGGAGTGAGTGTGTGTTCCTGTGCAAAACACACGCGTTGGCGGTATGTTGTGTATGTGTGTGGGTGTATCAGGGTGTTGTCAGCTCAGAGGTGAAAGAGGAAGTGGACTTTTTTGGTGAAATCATCACACGTTTCCTGCAACATACCACTATTACTGCTACTCCTACTATTATTATTATTATCTGCTGCTGTCTGAATAGGGTGAGAAAGAGGACATTAAGGATAAAAGAGCATCAATAAACCTTATTTTGAAAAGGCTTTCCTGTAGAGAAGTGATTTAAAGGGTAATATATCATAACTGCTTTAACATAATTCTTCAAAGAGACAAATACGAGGAACATTTGAAGCATTTTCTCGAGGATATAGTGAGTTAAGTGCCCGTGTGGTCATGATATGAGATCCAGATCATGACTGAGGCTCATGTACAGCAGTGCCCCCCTAAAATCTGCTTGTTTTTGAGATCTGAATAGTGCTGACTGTCCAGCAGCCAAGATTAGAAATGGAAATGTATTCCTCCGTGCCAGCTCCTGTGAGTCAGACTGTTAGAGCCCCAGTCTGTCTACTGGAGAGGTCCTGGGAGCCCGAACACCATCAATTCAAGTCCAGCCTCCATCCATCTTTTTCATCCGCTTGTTGCTCCCTTTTTTCTCCTCTTTCTTCTACTCCCCCCTCCCTTTTTCTTTTTTGTCTAGGTCTCATGAGGTCACAGAAACACCTCAAAGTAAGAGACGGCATATAGCCTGCGGGCAAATCTGCTCCAGTGTAAACCCAAATCCAAATAAAAATAAGGTGAATTTATTCTATAATAATTAACACCCTCGTGTGGAGAGTAAACCGACACTGTGCCTCAGTCGAGGTCACACAGTGGACAGCTCCTGGTGCTGAAAACAGCTTTAGTAGACCTGAATAACAACAAAAAGTGCATTTTACTGAACGCTATGGCAGTATATTAAATCAAAAACAAGTGTCCTTCATCTCTGCTTTTTAACCATCACGCGTACATATCACAGTAAAATTATGATGTTAGTTAAATGCCAGTTTGAAGCTAAATTGAAGACTTATCTCTCTGTTCTTATTTTCACTTTACACTTAACATTTGCATAGTTTTGAGAATAAATAATTACATTTACATGCAGAAAATATTCTGGTCTTTTCCCTTCTTCTGAAAAAGACAATATTCCTGCTAAGCTGTTTACAAGGCTCATGAAAATGAATATTCCTGTTTACATGCAGCTGTGCATACTCTGATTAACCTCCCTCTTGTGCATATAAAAAAAACCTGTGGATATCCAAGACTTTCATAATGTTTCAACATCATTCACAAATTTTAATTTCGATTCTGCTTATTCTTTCACTTGCGTTAACCATATATTGAACTGGTTCTGCGTCTGGGAGAGCGTCATCATCATCATCAAACCCTCAAACCTCAGATTGCACATTTGCTTGAAAAATGACTTTAACAATTACTCACAACAGCTGAAAATTAATTTTCTGTCGATCATCCAGTCAGTTTAATTTAAGCCGATCACTTCAGCACTATTTCATTCAGTACGGCCTTAACAACACTAGATGTGGAGACCTTGATCATCCTTTTCTTTACTGTAGATTCGTCCTTCCATTGCTTTTTCATCTTTTCTACTCATGATTGTTTTCCCCTCTGCGTCTCTCTGTTCCTGAGCTGCAGCATGCTGTCTAACAGCAGGATGTTTTCATGTCCTGTAAGTATGTTTCTGTGTGTGCGCGTGTGCGTGTGTGTGTGTGTGTCTAGCACACGTCTGTGCACGTAGGCGTGTACTTCCATTCATAACACAGTCTGTACAGCACTCAGACAGAGTGAGCCCTGTGATGTCTACATCCACAAAGATGAGAAGGAAGAGGAGTGGCAGAGAGAATAAATGTTAGCCATGTGAGTCATGACTCACACACACACACACTCATTTTCTGGTGACTAGAGAATGAATTAGTTGCTGGTGAGCTGTGGAGCCTCTTCAAAGATGCAGCTCTGTGCATCGTGGTATTGAAGTACCACATGGCAGACATCACACTCAAATAGCAGGTTTGAACATTTGGACAAAATGATCGTCCACTGATGGCGTCTGACAGCCATTACTGATGTATGTGGAGGCTTTTTCTCAGTCTTCCACCAGTGAATCACAGTCAGAACATTTTATTTCGCCACTCAGAGACTCTCAATATCAATGCTTGTCATAACAGATTGATTAATACAGAAATCTAAACACTCTTCAAGACATATTCACTTTTAATATATACTTAAAGACTGGCTTTTCATTTCAAGTTTTATTTATTTTAGTATTTTATTGCGTCTCTACAGATGTGATGAAATCAACAAACTGAACTTGCTGTCAGTTAAGATTAATTTTATGCTGCCATTTTATCGCACCAGTGTGATGTGCTGTCAATTAATGGGAAAATTCTGCACTTGTCCAGTCCATGTCCAGTTAGTGTTGATGGTAAATGTAGTCAGTTGAAGCAATAAATTCCTCACAGTGCCTACATGTACCAGCATGCATTGCACATCAGCTCTGACTGTAGTGGTGAGGTGTGGCAGCGTGAGTGTATGTTGCCATGAATCGCCGCTGCTACTTTGTTTTCCAAAAACATAATATTAACTTTACAAAAATACTGATCTAGCTTGTTCTTCCTTAACACCAGTGACATCACTGTGACATCACTGGATGCAGGAAGAACAACAGATTTTTCTGCAGGGGAGCTGTGTTTGAAAATTGCAGCAATATAATAATAATAAATGCAAAGTCGTGATACCAATTCCAAAAATAATTTCTTTATATGCTTTAAAAGCTGATTTTAGGTGAAATTAGTGAAAGTCCTGTTTTCACCACAAAGCAGTGCAGCATGTTGGCACTGATAAGCCTTTAAACTCATAGATCTCTGACTCAAACTGGCCCAACAGATCATATTTCATTGTCTCTGCGGACCCTGGGGTCAGCAGACTGAGGGCATCATGATATGAAATGATGGTCTTCATATGCGGCAGAGATCCTCAGGGTGGCTCTGGTCTGAGAAAATACAAATACAAATCTTATTCACACAGTCCATTAACAGCCCTGTGATCTTAAGCAGCACAAAAAAAACACCACAAGGATGAAATTTAATTTTAAAAAAAGGCGACGTTTAGCAGCTGTCTCGGTAAAGTTTTGATATTTTACAGAAGTTCTCTCCTTAAACGATCCGCTAGTTTCCCCACCAGCCCTCGAGGAGTAAAGTACCTGTGCTGTGAGTTGTGACTCCGGCTCTAACACACCTGATCCAATTAGGCGCCGCACATTTTCATAACAGCGTAATTGGATCAGGTGTGCGGGTCTGGAGTGGTTGAGGAACACCGTGGCACGCCAAGAGCGACGCTGTGATTGGAGTCAGATTTATGCTCTGATTCAGCCCGTCTGGGCTCGAGGACATCCTTTCAAGTCCCCTCTCCAACCGCCCTCTTCACTTTTTTTTTTTTTGTTTTCGTATGCCGACACTCCTCCTCCTCGTTCTTCTCCGTGGGCTTCTTTTCTTTAGAATGATTTGTTTACCCACAATTCCCCTGGGTAATTAGTGCTGTGATAATAACTGGTGTTGGAAACAAACACACCCACTCACTGAGCAGCGCACACAAACACACACACACACACACTCACACACATATACATATAATACACAATGGGATGAAAAACAACTTCCTTGAGCCGAGTCACATTAAGTAATGTTACAAGTAGAGCAACTGCATGCCATTTTTAAATGAAGGGAACAAATCTGAAAAAAGTTTTTGTCCACAATGAAAAATAAAATAAGAAACTCAGGCTGGGTGATAGTTTATTTCAGCTCAAAACATTTAAAAAATTTGCTGAAATTATGAACAGAATGTGAAGGACAGTTTTGATGAACAGTGTTGCAGAGATATCTACTGAAGCTAGCATGCTAACCAGCTAGCCTCAGCCCCGTCCTGTCTCATAATACTTCTCTGTACCTCGAGACCTGATAGTTCAATAGATTGCCTAAGCTGGCTTTGCTTTTTTAGTCAAATAAATAAACAAAATAAACTCACAGCATGTCGAGAAAGCTACTACCAATCACCCACTGAATGTTTCTTTTACCGAACTAGCTTAATTGCCTTGTTAGCTCGAACTTCATTCAAACTGAGCAGGAACTTACCAAAACCATCTTGATCGTATTTCCTCTGTTACAACAATCACCAGCTGTGGTTTTAGTCAAAATAAACCCTTTATTCAGCTGGTTAGATGTGAAAATATTCTGGCACCCTGCTGCCTCTCTGGTGCTTGACCTTCTTCTCTCTCCTCTCGCGCTCCCGCCTCTCCAGAACCTGCCAAGTCTTCGTCGTCTCCAGAGTCAGAGTCCTGGTTGGAGCCTCTGTAAATCACCTCCTCACTGTATTCCCTGTCATCAAACTGACCTTCACTGGTCTCAGAGGCTGTGTTCGGTCCCAGTCTGATTTAAAAAGTCTTACAAAATGCAACAAGTAGTGAGGCTGTGAATCTGACGGTAAATTCAGTCACAGAAAATGATTTCTTGGCTGTAATGAAAAGAAACGGTGACAGCCAGGTGTGTTTCAAAAACATGAGGTGCATTTCACAAAGTGCTAAACTAGAAAGCTTGCTGATCACTGGAATCTTGGGCAAACTCTTCTTTGTAGCATTGCCAGCATTGAAGAAAATACACAGTGGGAGGGAGGGAGGGTTGCTTGGTGTGACTTTTAAATTTTTCAGCTTTGCAGCTGCGGCAGGAATTGACAGTATTTTAAGGGTTTTTCGACAAGAAATAAAGTGAAGCATCAGGAACTGGCACCTCAACAAACAAACAGACGTTTGGAGACACATCCTGGCAAAAGAAAAAACGATATTTGTTGATTGCTCCAAATCCCTGAACATCCTGTATGTACACATGTTCACGTTTACCTGACAGCGACCTTCAGTCTGCCTATGGCTGACCGCAAAAAACCCTCTTTTTTGGCCCTTTTCCACATGCAGGAAACCTATTTTTTGTGTGCATTTCCACCAAAAATGAAGTGGTACAGAACCTGAAAAGTTGGTTCCCAAGTTGTAACCAAAAAATAGCAGTGTTGTCTATTGGTTGTTGTGTGTTTGACAGCGCCCTCTGTTGATGACATCCTTGTTTACACTGGTTCTTCTGGAAACGAAGGCTGGTTCACGAGGTAGCAGCAAGGTTCCAAGGAACAGGTGGAAAGGGGTCCAGTAGAGGAGTTGTGCGTTAGACATGAGATGCCACGTGCAGTTTTCTGCTTAAATGAAACCGAATCTCGACTGTAGCGCTGGCAGATCAGAAAACATGCAAATGAATGTTTTTGAAAAGGCTCATTTTGGAAGGCGAACAACATATTTTGTCATTTAGTTTTTCAGGATTTGTTGGACGTGTGGGATCTTGTGTGGCTATCCTATGAAAGAACAGACTTGGTCAACTGTCTGGAGCTTACAAGAGGTGGAATCACACTTAATTTTACACTTAGTACTCTTGTCTTGTCACTGGGATTCATTCACAGTTGAGCATCAGATTTCACTCCTTGAAATCACTGCAACATTAGACAGATGTGTACATTGTCAGGCCATTTAATGCTTTAATTACATCCCCCAAAGTAATTGTGTTTACAGTCTCTCATTTACTTAATATAGAGCAATGATGAGGAGGCTTGGCTTGTCGTCTCCCCACTGAGTAGGAGACTATTTGTGTGCAATCATTTCTTTTTCAGTCACTTTGACAGAGTCGATTTCATCAAGCTAAAGATCCAGTGGAAATGACAGATGTGTTACACTGAATATGTGAATACTGAGGCTTTATTTAACCTAAATCCTGTTGATTGTCAACAGTCTCCAGTGATATCACACACTTTTAGAACAAAACACAAGCGAACCCCGTGATATTCACATAGTCTTTTTATTGTGTATTGACATTTTTGAGGAGGTGCAAGTTGGTTATGGTGTAGCTACGTGTGTGAGCTTTGTTAGCTGCTGCAGGCAGTCAACCAGTAGCTGTGTTTCTAACATCTTTTAATGCTTATTTTGAAGTATAACATCAGAAAAGGTTGGTGGCAAAATTCTGAGAAAAGAAAAGAGGAAAAAACCTTTTATGTTTGCATGCTTTTAGCAATTTAAAACATTAAACCTGCACTATATGAAGATATGACTTGTGATAAATCAACAAATATTGAAATGTGCATGTTAGCTTGTTTTCTCTGGAAGTTGCCACTTCAAAATTGTAGAAGCAAAAGATCGGCAAAAGATCTTTGTCAACCACATTGCCCTCGCTGTTCTCTACTTCCTCAGCCATCGTGCTAGCTAACCTCGCAGTCGCCACCAAATTTAGGGCAGCTGACGGCTAGCTGAGGCTTCATCTGACTGGCTAAATGGCCTGAATGCATCATTATTACAATTACATTTATTGTGCATGTCGCAATGATGATGAAAATCTTAAACAAGCATTCATTTGCAGTGCTTTTGCTGATTTACTTGAAAATCAGTTAAAATTAGCAATACAGAAACATGACTTGTGTATTGTATTTTAACAAAAATTATCGTACGTACAGAAACATCCTGGGAAGGGAGCCAGGAAACTGCACAATCTGTGTATCACACACACAGAATCAACCGCAGCTCATCACACAATTACTCCTGTTCTTACCCGTCAAAATAAAAGCCTGTGACTCACAGCTCTACCAGCTGCTTGCTGATGCAATGGGTTGCTCTCTAACGTCAAAATTATTGAACATTTGGCCTTTTTTGGAATTATTAATCATATATGGTACAGTTATTAAAATTATAGCACAGATGCAGTACTTATAACACCTCAGCCGGTGTGTCTTCAGCACATGAGTCTGGAGAGTCACATCGTTAAAGGAGAACTTGTGGCCTCACAGTCATTCAGCAGCTGCCCCGGTCAGCGAGTTCACAGGCCTGAACCCCCTTCAGGGTGTATTTTGTGATGTGATTCATCCAACTCCGCTCAACGAGACGTGCTCATGCTCGTCTGTGGATTGTCTTTGGTGAATTACAACAGCGAAAGAAAACACAGTGGAACAGTAATTAATCAACAGTTGATTGTTAGACTTCATTATGAATGTGCTTCTACTGGGAAGCTCCCAGTAGCCAGCAGTGAAGCTGTGGTAGCACTGGGCAGCCTAAGTTGCCAAGTGTTGTTATTAGTGCAGCCGTGTGCTGTGCCAAGAGTTGAGATTGCTTTCTCCCCCCCACTCTGCTTTTGAGTTTCTTATTTTTAGTTCTTTAATGAACGAGGGACAGAGTGCTGCCTGGATCAGTTTAGCATGTTTTGGAGCCGGATGTTTAACATGTTAATGGGCTCCTCTCCATCTGATTACGGCTGCCTGTAAATCAGTCGCCATTCAGGCTATGGACGCATGAATGTATGTAATTCAAAAGATAACAATGCTCATGCATGTGTGCAGTAAATCTCCGCCGAGGCACGGAGAAACGACAGAGCGAGACAGAAAGAAGAGCGATGAGAGAAATGCTAAGATAAGAGAAGGGGGAGAGAGGGAGAGAGAATCCCCCGCTGTTTTTCCAATCAGGAGGCGTCGTCCTCCTCACTGGGTGATTTATTCTCTCTCTTCTCCTTCATGTCCCAATTTTCGACCCCACCCGTCCACCCCGCCCTCCGTTTCATTCATTCATTCATTCATTCATGGTTTCTTTCTGTGGGCAGCTTGTGAACACAGCTATTTAGAAATGACGACAGAAGCACATTCAGGCAGGCAGTGTTGTTAAAATGACTCACCTGTAAACCTCATCTGAAGTCATTTTTAACACTCTGTCGCTCCGAATCCAGTCGCAGAGAAGGAATGCTTCTTCTTCTTCTTCTTCTTCTTCTTCTTCTTCTTCTTCTTCTCGACATCAAACATCTTTTATTTTAAAAGCGGGCGTTAAATGATGTATGACCTCGCTGACCAACATTAATAAACGTCTGGCACCGCTCCCTGCGCACCAGCAAAGATCATCCTCCTTAAGAAATGAATAATGAATCTGGGGGTGCAGGTCAGGACTAAATATATATTATTAAGTTAATTCAATCCAGGCTTGTGGAATATTAAGCTCTACACTGTTAATACAAATCAAAGGCATGGTTAACAAAGGAGAACGTCTGATTTGTGGCGGAGTATTTGTGACATTGCCAATAAATAGAGCATCCATTCATTATAACCTGTCTTGTTCATTTAGTCACATTTCATATCCCAGCAAGCCCTGCTGCACCTCCCTCCATTCATCCCCCTAGAGCCACAAGTGTGTGTTTATGTGTGTGCCAGAGTCTGATCCCTCGCAGCTGCCTCCCAACCCAGCCTTTAATAAGCGTCTTCCTATGTGAGCATGAGCGTGTGAGATGCATCACGTTGTATGTTAAATTACCGATGCAAGTGTTTGTATGTGTGTGTTTCTCTTTCTCGATCCCCCCCCCCCTCAATGCACACACACACACAGACACCCACCCACCCGCTGACCCCTCCCTCTCAGCGCTGGTTGGTTGCCACGGCTACAGTGTCGCCTCTCTTCCTCATGTTGCTATGAGACTCGGACCGACAGACCTGAGCTGAATGACAATGTGTCTGTGGCTCTGGCAAGAGGCCCACAACAGCCAATAAGAGGCGGTCTAGACAGACACTTCCCAATCTGGGGTCTGGGGACCTCGGGGTGATTGTTTGGGTTGGCAGGAGCCTCCCCGGCCTTATGAGGAGCAGTTTATTAACACTATTTTTTCATTTCCTCGGCAATTGTCTCAATGAGAAAACGTGTCAGTCATTGTCTGCTAAATGATGATGAGAGGTCCTGATAAAAACGTCGCCCCAAGAAAAGAAGATACAAGGGGAGATAATAGCGATATTACAGGAGCAATATCGGAGAGGGATAGTTAAAGCTGCATTAATCAATATTTTTTATATTAACAGTGGATCAGTGAGTATACATAATGTGAAAGGCGCTTCACATAGTGACAAACCCACAGAGAATTTTCAACAACTCTGCTGTTCAGCTAAGCTCTGTGACGCTTTTTAGCCTGTTTTAGCTAATTGTTTTGGTTTTCAGGCTTTTTCAGCAGCAGAAAAGGTCTGATGAATGCCTGCCATGTACCAAACAGCCGACAGAAAAAAGTTCGAGACCAGCTGGTGAAGAATGTGGAACGTATCGCAGCTAAAGAGGAATTTATGAAAACCAAACTAAACCTAAAAGAGGACTTAAATCTGTCATGGTGGCAGAAACGTCCAAATCTAAAAGATCAAATCAGCAACACATTTCCTGCACGCTAACGTTAGCTTGCTAGCTACTTTGTGTGGGTCTTCATGTTACTGCAGTAGAGCTCCTGTTAAGTTGTCTGGATGGCTGCAGAGCTGAGACGGCTCGTCTGACAGGCGCTCTTTAATGAGGAAGGTAAAAAAGTACAAAAAGAAGAAATCCAGGAAGTCTTACTTTAGTTATGAGGAAAAAAAACACTGAGGCGCTCACTCATCTTCTGGTGAAACTGTACCATAAATTTATTCTTCAAGCTTCATCAGGATCATATGTTTGTATCATTCCCAGTAGTTATGAGCTAAAATGCAAAGTTCAACATTCACAGATCAAATAGACTTCTTTTTGGTATAAAAGCACTAACTTGTTGCTTTGCTGTGAGTTTTTTCTGTACCCTTTTTGCAAAGATAGATATTTTCCTCGACATATCTGTTTATGCATAAATGTTGCTGTCGTACATGTAGTACAACCACCTGTTGCAGCATGTTTTTACTGGTATTATTTTCTGGTATTATTTTGCTTTTGCTTTCTTCTGTTACCACATTATCTCAGTGTTGCATTTATCACTTGTGTTTTGGTATATTGGCTGAAGAATAATCAGATTTTCTCAGGAGGATTATATAAAACTAAATTTAATCTCACCCAAAGAAGACAAAACACTAAATTGTATTTACTGTTAAAGGGATCTGGTTTGCTGGCTTAGTGAAGACACTTGAATGTGACTCAAACGTGACAACTATGAGAAATAGTGCTTAAAACAGTTGTTTAGTTAATTTAATTTGTATTTTAATTTAATCAACAACAGTTTTGATAATCAAGCCAAATTTTCTCAGTTGTTTGGACAAAAGAAGCAATTGGACTTTCACTATATTCTGACTAATTTATTTGTTAATTAACCAAAAGGATCCACAGAAATTTGCTATTCCAGACTAATCTCATCCTGTGCTTATTTTCTATTCTTATTATTTCTCTGTGCTTATATATTTTTTCTGTTGTTGAATGGCAGCACCTGTAACATCAGCAATTTTCTGATTCTGATTCTTATATATCGTTGACCCAAGCTTCGCCTTTTTCGATGTTGAAAAATTGAAGTTTGCTGATAAATAATAAGAATTTTCAGAGCCTGCCTGGATTCTGACCTCCCCGGAAAAAAGATTGTTTTATGTCAGGCTGCCTTTTACACTCGCTGTGACTCAGTAGTGCAAGCGGACACCAGGGAGAGACGATTTTTCTCCCAGTAAGAATAACACCTTGATTCTGTGCTGAAATATGCTCCGCTGGAGGCGCCGGCAGCCACGGAAAAGAGTTCTGACACATAACAGCCGAGCTGATGTGGGTGGGAGGGTGAGATCTTTTGGGCTTTGTGGCACCAGAATCAATCTGCTTTTTTATCTGTTTAGTTTGTTGTTCGTGTGCTTACAGAGAGAGCGTCAGGGGACAGTGACATGGGTTAGAGCAATACATCATACTCCTCCCAGTACACTTATATTATTATTCTTTATATGAGATGTCAGACCAGAGGATCATTCTGGTTTGGTGTCAGAGGATTTTGCTCAACAGGTTTGATTCTTTTTTCACAAAAACAGCGAAGAAAGTGTCTTGTTTGCGTGGTTTTTCTATTCATTTTCATTGTTCAATAAAGCGCTTTGTAAATAAAATCATTAACACGTTTTCTTGTACTGAACAGGTGCTCAGTATCCTGCGGAGCTGCTAATATACCTGCCAACAACTTCATCAGTCTCTGTTTATTTCCTAAAACAGGCTTCTTTTTTTCACAACGCGGCAAAAAATGATTCAGTTCAGAAAGAAGTTTGTTAGTGGAAAAACAAAAAAACACTGAATACATGTCTTGTGTCAGCAGCACAACAAATAAAAGTGGAGGTTTGAAAACTATGGAAGCCCATTTAAGCCAGTGTGATGGGAAAAAAGATCCTGCAAGTCATTATTATGAGAAACTTTATCAAAATTTTCTCAAAGTAATAAGTTAGTATCTCAAAATAATGACTTAGCGTTAAAATAAAAGTTTTTCATTACAATTACATTATCTTTTTTTCTTCTACAACACTTTTGCAGCTGCTGTTAACTAATATGAGCGATTTTTTCTTTCTTTCTCTGTCTGTGTGTCTCCTCAGGAACTGTTTACAGCGGAGTGTAAGTTTAAGGAGTCGGTGTTCGAGAACTACTATGTGATCTACAGCTCTATGCTCTACAGACAGAAGGAGTCGGGCCGGGCCTGGTTTCTGGGCCTCAATAAAGAAGGACAGGCCATGAAGGGCAACAGGGTCAAAAAGACCAAACCAGCTGCACACTTCCTGCCTAAACCTATAGAAGGTAACATACATTTACACACACACACACACACACACGAGCAGGGGTTAACTGACCCGCCCCTTTTCGCTCCGTGCTTCAGTAACATTTGGCGTAGCCTCAGTCAACTTTCTCCTTTCCTGTTTCTTGTAATCTACATCCATCATTAGCTATCCAGTTACATCTGATAGCTAATGTTAGCAAAGATGTTGCAGGGGGACCTGTAAAAGCTAGCGTTTTGCTAACATTAGCTAGGTTAAAATGTGATTATAGTATGTCATTTTCAAAGCAGCTAACAACCTCTAACCATCTTTAAAGTTTGGTTTTCTTTTCAACATAGATGAGCATAACACTTACATGTAGTATGTCTAAAAACAGGAAACAGGAAGTTGACCGCGGTTCTGTCGGGCACCACCGTTATTGGAGAACGGAGCCAAAGCGGGCAGGACTTAACAAGGGTTAACTCCTTTTTACTAAAATGTTTGCACGTGTTTGGTTTGATTCTTTCTTGTAGTTTTATTGGATTATAGATTAAAGACACGCCTCCGCGCATTCTTTGATTCTTTCCTTCGCTTATATTCTCCTTTACCCCTTTTCATCCCTGTTTCACTCCCTCCTCCCATCCCTCCCTTCCTCCTCTTGTGTTTCTTCTGCTCCTCTTTCTTTTCTTAATTTTTTTAATCTCTCTCTTCTTCTCTCTTCCAATTGCCACCTTTGCCGCTCCCTCATCTCTCCTCCTCTCCCGTCCTCCCCTTTTCTACCTCCACTCCTCCAGTTGCGATGTACCGAGAGCCTTCGTTGCACGACGTAGGGGAGGCGGTGCCTAAACTCGCCGGGGGCCCGCCTTCCAAAAGCACAACCAGCGAACCAGTGGTCATGAACGGCGGCAAACCAGTCAGCAAACCCGACAAGGAAGAGACATAACCCCGCCCCCCGTTTCACCTTCCCCAGGAAAAGCCAGAGACTCGCCCCACTGCTGCGCTCTCAAAAAAAACCAAACACTAAAACTGCATCAAAAGGTAACAAAACAAACAACAGCTCGAGTTCTGACTGGTCGGCAGTGGGGCCGCACGTCCCGCCTCACCTCTCTCCCTATTGGACGGATCCGGCGTTGTGGGGCAGGGCCAGAGGGACAGAGCACTGTGGCTGGTGGCGGCGGGGGGGAGGAAGAGGAGGATGAAGACAGAAAAGTCACGCCGATGTCAGCCAGATATTTTGGAACTGGGACAGTGGCATGCCCCTCAAACGGGAGACAAAATGACTTCTTAAAAATATAAACAAAACAAAGAAAAAACGGAACAAACATGTCGTCTTCACCGGTATTTTTCTGTGACAATCTGTAAGAATGAGGCCCCTTTTTCCTCTCCTGATAGTACCGTTTTCTGTTGCCAGGTATGCTTGCTTGCTGGTGGCCACACACACACTCACACACACACTCACTCACTCACACACGCACAACTCCCACCCAGAATCGACCACTTGGATTCGATCTTTGAGTAAATAAAGAACAGATTAAAAACATCAGCAAACATCGGGCAAGGAGAACACTTAAAGCAGCAAACACTGAGGATCCGGTGGGTGCTTAGTCATCGATCAATTAAGATTTGGCACAGGACATTCTGTACTAAGCTTGAAAAAATCTCCCTGTGTGTTACATACAAAGCAAACACATCTCATGACTTGTCCCTAATTTTACTCACATACTATATAGCTGTTATAAACAGAGAGTTCTTATTTGACACCACATAGCTTAAAGCATGTTTGTCTTTTCTGTGTTCCTTTATTATCTATTTGTTAGGTGGTTTATTATCCTGCACACACAGAGCACTAGTGATAATCCAGCTATGTTGTTGTACAGACACCAAACAGATTTTAGTTGTTTTTTTCTATCCCTTTACGAACGCTAAGATTTCCACCAGTGTAGCTCAGGAGAGGAGGAGATCAACCGGCGTGTCAAAATGAAGAATTTTGGCATGAGGTTGTGTGAATTAGGGCGTAGCTAAAGAGCGAGTTCCCTGTCTGTAGCAACATGGAGTGTACAGGAGGCGTGCTGGCTGTCAAAGCAGCATGGTAGCAGTCAGTGTTTACATGGAGTAGCAGATATTGTAGACTGAGGTTTAACGGAGGGAGGGTCGAACCTCAAGAACGGTCAGATGGCGTTCTCCGTTTTTATTTCTGTTGCCTTCCCAAGTACTTGAAATTAAAGGTAGGAATGAGGGTATTAGCAAACAGGGTAAATGAGGTTAAAGCCACTATGTGTACTTCACTGCCCAGTGGTACTTTTAAAAAAGGCTCTGTAGCAGACAGCAAAGCACACCACTACCCTCCTACAGATCCGACCCAGACCTGAAGACTAGAGGTCTGAAGCTGCTCGAGGTGGAGATAGTGTTAATTATTACTTTATAGACCGTTAATATTTTAGTCCAGTGGTTCCCAGCCTAAGGTGTGGGCCCCTCCAAAGGGCCACCAGATAAATCTAATGGACAGATTAATGAGAGTTAAGAGTTATGTTGTGCTACACAAAATACACTCTCCTTATGTTTTTTGGTGAAATATTGGAGAATTTGACCTCTTTGGGCCTCAAATGAAACCGTCTGACAAGTTTAAATAAAATTTTTGTATAAAATATTCAAAAATTAACTATTATGATCAACAAAATGTGAGGAAGTGACAGTTTGGACGTTATGTCAAAGATGTTTATTGTGTTGCAGAGATATCTACTGAAGTTGGCATGCTAACCAGCTAGCCTAGCTCCTGGTTGGAGCCAGCGAATCACCTACGTACAGTATTACCTGTCGTCAAACTGGTCTCAGAGGTTTTACTCGGCCCCGGTTCAGCTGCTGAGCCTGGTTGCTCACTCACCCAGCTCTGGCTCTGGTGTCGATTCTGGCGCCACTCCTGGTGAGCACTTCCTGCTGGGTCCCTTTGCCTTGGGCCTGAAAACCTCCTCCCAGCGGTTCAAAGCCCCTGTGATAGCAGGGGTTAGCTAAAGGGACCACTAGCTTTACGGCTAACTGAGCTAACCAGCTAACGGCAGCTACAGTGAGCAGTTACTCTGATGATATCCTGCTGGAGGTAGTTTTATTTACTTTACATGCAGTTCAATACTTCAGTCCAGTGGTTCCCAGCCTACGGGTGGCACCCCTTCATCGGGCCACTGAATAAATCTAAGGGGGTTTGTTGGGCGATTTAAGTTCTGGTATGCAATGTATAGTCCTTTTTTGGACTCAAACTGTACTTAAATGAAACCATCTGAGAAGTTTAAAGGTGCAATATGTAAGAATTTTAGCTTAAAATGTTCAAAAATGAGCTAAAATTATAAACACAATGTGAAGAAGTGGCGCCACTTCCGGTCAGCATTCTCTGCCACTAGCTTTGCGGCTAACTGAGCTAACTAGCTAACGGCAGCTACAGTTAGCAGTTACTCTGGTGGCCAACAGGTGGCCAATTCTTATATATTTCACCATAAAAGACATAAAGGGAACCACTGGTCTAATCTATAAAAGTGATTTTTTAAATAAGCTTATCATGTGTTTTTATGTAATCCTAATCTACAAAGTAACTAATATAGTTAAATATAAATAGCTAAAGATAAATATAGTATTAAATATCAATATTTTTCTCTGAAATGTAGTGGAGTAGAAATATGAAGTAGAATAAAAGTGAAATATTCAAGTGAAGTACAAATACCTTAAAACTGTACTTTAGCACATTCCTTGAGGAAATATACAGTATGTGGTTATTTTCCACCACAGTATGTCAAAGATAGTGAGAGATGGAGGCAAAAATTGTGGGTTTTTGATAAGACAGACTGGAATCTCTAGAAGAAATTACAGTTACACATAGTGGCTTTAAATTAACTGGCACCGTGGCCTATAAAATAAGGTTGTGTTACTAAAAAGAGTATTAGAAATGTGGTTTCTGTAGAAAATAACGAAAACCACCAAAAACAAACAGCACACACGTTTATTACAGTGTTACATAAAGCTGTCATCAAATCAGACCACTGGAATATGGGTTTGTGTGAGACGCGGAGAACTACAGGGCAGAAAATCAAATGCCTTGAAATGAAATTAAACCAAATAGATTCCCATGCTTTGCCCTCTCACTGTGACAGTCAACATGGCACCAATCTGTTCTGGACTTGAATCCTGTTCGACACCCAGGCTTTCTGTTTACTTGTCTTTCTTAGACGGCAAGACTAGACGCCAATTAACTCCTCAAAACGTTACACCAGTAGTCCGTCATATCACTGAGGAGATATTAATACTGTGATCCCGCACTTCATGCTGTATTAGTGTCAGTGACAATGATGCAGACACAATATATTCAGTAAGAAACACAAACTGTGCGTCTCTCTTGCTTTGAATCCCAATTTTGGGCAAAATAACCGCTTTGCATTTTAATCAGACCATTAAAACAGCGTCATATTTGCTGAGGATGAATGACCTCCACTGACTACAAAGAAACAACAAGACAAAGCAAGCGCCCTAGAAAAAAAAAAACAAGGCCGTATGATTAATCCTCGCAGTTGTTCCGACATTAAACGAGCGCCAGCCCGAATCATCTGCATCCCCGGCCTCGGCGACAGGTGTGCGTGTCTGTGCGGCAGGTGAAACGCCGCACTGCTGCACACGAGTGAAACCACGCGATTGTGTTTTAACGTCGCTCCCGCCGCGTTGTACGACTGAAGAGACTGTGAAAACACGAGACAGCTCACAGTGTTTCTAATTGGCATTTCTCAGATTTGTTCCTCACATACACCACATACTTCTCTCCTTCTCTGATCTCATTAGCTGTTACTTGCCTTTGTGTTCAAATATGTGTGGCTGACCAGCTCACATTTCATGAACTTATTTGGCCTAACGTGCCCGTCATCAACCACTGACAACCATTTCAGACCGCCGATTTTTAAAAAGGAGCTTGTTAAAACCAAAATGTAATTGAAATATGTGTGAAAAAATAACAGATTCAAGAGAGATAAGACTTTAGCATTTTGAGTTTGTGTGTCTCCAAACTGAAATCTTGATGCTGAAAAAACTGCAAGAACATGTGAAATGTATTTCTGCTGCTGGATCATCAGAAAGTGTTATTTTTTGCTGGGTAGTGCTGGAGATTCTTGCTATGTGAGTGCCTCTCATCCCCAGCCAAGCTCAAGATGTGAGATCCAGGGCGGCTGCAGATTTATGCTAAACGCTCAGACTTCCTGGGTTCCAGCAGGGTTTACCCGAGATTTCCAAAATTTCTCAGAGTCGCTTGACTTCAGCTGTGTCGTGTCTAACGTTACTTGAAAAGGAGCAAAGTGGGAAGATGGTGATGAAGAAGAAGAAGCAGAAGAAGTGTTTTGACCGGTGTTGTGCTTGTGTCACGTCAAAGAAATGTGGATGTAACATTGTTGACTACGTGTTGTGTCACACTACTGTAGGGGTAACTAGCAAAAACGTTTAAGAAAAAAAAAGCCCTGACAATCAGGTCTGTAAACGTCCTTTTTATTTTTGAGTGTATCCTGTGTTGTCTCAACTGTACGGGAGAGTATTAGGGCCAAACATAAGAGGAAAAACAATGACAGGAGGAAATTTGTTTTATGTTGCATTTCGAGAATAAAGAAATGTTGTGGATGAAGTTGAAATTGTGGGAATTAAGTCAAAATGTCAGGAAGTCACAATGTTAAGTCAAAATGTTGAGAACGTCGAAATGTTGCGATAAAGTTGGAGTGCTGAAAAATAAAGTCGAAACGTTGGCGAATTAAATTGAAATGTAGAAAATACCCTTGAAATGTTGAGAACAAAGTTGAAAATGTCAGGAATAAAGTTGCAATTTTGGAAAATGAAGTTAAAATGTCAAATAAAGACGATGAGAATCAAGTTTAAATGTCAAAAAATTAAGTCGTAATGTCAGGAATAAAAGTTAAAATGTCGAAAGTAAATCAAAATGTTGAGAATAAAGTCAAGAATGTTGAGAATAAAGACAAAAACTCGAGAATGAAGTTGAAATGTCAGGAATAAAGTTGAAATTTTGAAAAGTAACATTAAAATGTTGAGAATAAAGTCGAAAACTTTGTGAATGAAGTCAAAATGTCGGGAATGAAATCAAAATTTTGAGAATTTTGTCAAAATATCAAGATAAAGTTGAAATGTCAAAAAAAAAGTCGAAATGTTGAGAATAACATTGAAATGTAGAAAATAAAGGTAAACTGCAAGTGCCAGAAATAAGAAAAAATAAATAAATCAGAAGAGCACGTTTGTTTTTTTAATTTTTAAATGTCGAGAATAAAGTTGAAATATCATTTTTAGAATAAAGTCAAAATGGTCTTTCGACTTTCTCGACATTTTTTCTTCTGCTTGGCACAAATACTGAACGTTCAACATTATTCTCGACATTTCGACTCTATTCTTGAAATGCAAAAATAAAACATCTTCCTCGTTTATTTTTTTCCCTCATACTGTGCCCGTCCCTAACACTCTTCCATACCACTGACTGTGTCTCAGCAGAACCTTTCTAAGAAGCCACTTTAATTACAGCATAGAGGATGTTTTTGTACTCGCCTGAGCAACCATTAGCAGATAGAATCGGTAACAAGACTCCAGGACAGCAACTGCTTTTCAGTGAATGACTATCAAGCAGCTAATTTGTCCTACATTGCTGGCAGAGGGGGGAAAAAAAAAAAGATCGACTTAGCAAAGAAAGCAGATCTTCCTGTGTTCAGAGAGGCCCTGCTTGTTAGGTTAGCAGTAGGGTTCACATCCTGTGAAAGCAGCTACTGAAGATCCGTGGCACATCCTCGAGAATTAATAACGGTCGAGGCCGGAGAAAAATGGCCCGGTTTCCTGGCTACTGACCAAAAATACTGCTACAATTTCCAGGCTGGTAATCACAGTCCCTGGTTCAAACAACGAAGGCGCAATTACTGTCAGCGTCTCCTGAGAGATTTCTCTCCACTGGTGGTTAGCCAGGTACCAAGGCTACAATTATGAGATATCTAACAGTGGGCTCTGCGCAGGAAGAGAGCAGCTGATTTAATTAGAAGTGAGCAATCACGACAACCCGGGTCACTTTTAATTTCCACATACAAGGACCACTCATGGCCTCATGGCAGGTACACATGTAGCCATCTTACTTTGTCCTGCGTGAACTGTAGCTCTGAAAAACAGGTGGCACAAAATGGACACAAGACATAATAGGACAAAAATGCTTTGGTGACATGACCGCGTTGGTACAGGTGCACTTTAGGGACACAGGAACATGTAATGGTTAGCACTGTACTCATGATGTAGCTTGTCTCCCTCAGGTTTTCTTTCTTTTTTGTTCCACTTTATTCCTCTTACAAAAGACTGCCTTATTACATCTGAATCTGAAACGAGACGGTAAACGCGCTCTCCTCCCAGCTGTTTCTTTCTCCGAACACTCTCATCCCACACACACACACTCACACACACGGCAGACACACTCTTCTTCATCCTATTTTACTTTTCAATTATCCTTTGATCCCCAATCTTCTGTTCACTGTAACTATGCTAGCTTTCGCTCTCTGCTCGTTTTGTAATCATGCAGCCAGAGAACTTACTCCCACCTCCTCTTTTCTCTTCCACCACCACCACCACCTCCTCCTCCCTCTCTCCCTCCCTCTGTTTGGACTGTTTCCCACTTGTTGCATGGTTTTTTAAAAGAGGAAAGATGACTGGGGCTAATGCATGTGGTAATGTAGGAAATGTGTTATCAAAAACAAAACAAACATTTACAGCGTAGCGCCAGTGAAACTTTGCATCTGGCTCGTTTCTGACTTTGGTTTGCACCGGTGGAGATGCTGCAGTTTCATTCATACATTCACATCTTATACATGTGGTTTGCAGTGGCGTCAGAAGCAACAGACATGTTGCTTTTCCAAGCATAATCCATCATCGCAATAATGAATAAAATTACTTTCCAGGCTGTAACATAGTTACACTAATGCATGTTATTCATGGAACGCTTTCAGCAGAGCGTCGATATTTGATTCTGGTGGCAGAGAGAAGGAAAACAAAAATTCTAACACTGAAAAAAACAAGTAATTGCTTTATATCCATTCTGCTTCTTCTAACAGTGATGGATTAAGCTCAGAAATTTAATTTTGGTGCTGGTAAATGCAGAAATGATTTTGGTAAGTACCGCTGATCGAAGACCTTCATAAAACATATAGTATAATGGTTTTGAAAATACAAACATGCCAAATGGTAGGCAATCTTTGTAGTGACTTTGAAGGTGGGCAGAAATGATGAACTGCTATGCTTGCAATTTTTAAAAAATGCCATTATCTTGAGCTCACAAGTTAATAATTTCATAATCAAGGTAACAAAGCATGTTTCCTCATGATAACAGGTTGAATTATCTCAGTATCTCAAGAAAACAAAAGGCTAATTTCTCAAGATAACAAGATAATTTATCGAGAGAAAACGACTTTTATTTTCTTGAAATAAATACTTTATCATGCAAACATCACTTGTTTTCTTTTGATAACGAGTTGATTATCATTTTATCATTTTATCAACATACCTAAATAATTTACTCATGATCTCAGGGTAATGGCATTAAAAAGATAATTGCAAGCACGGCTGTTCTCGGCTTCCATATGCCACACAGGTGAAAAATAACAAAAAGCATAAATGAGTCGCAGGTTGGAGTGTTGCTGGAGTGCACTTAGTGCTGCCACCAGTGGTCAGAAACTGTATCACAGCAATATTGAGCTGCACTCCAGGAACAACTCAAGCACCAATTTTGATTTTACATTTATTCACTAAGAAGCTTGTGTAACATGCAGTGAGTTTGTTGTTTTAACATTATTCCGTTTTAGGAGCAGCTGTGTGACTAAAACATCTGGAGTTTTATCCTCGATATCTGGTTTGGCGGTCCTGGAACAGGGCTAAAGAAAAATAGGGCGCACATATTATGATAAAATTAGCACACAGGCTACATAAAGATGAAGGATTAAGTCATAGATTCACCACAACCTGCTGTATCCTGCTGGTGCAAACCCTGCCAGCTATGAACCAAAAGCAAAGAGTCAGTGGCGCTAACCTTAAAGGAGATCTCTCTGTCTGTCAGTAAATGTACAGTTACCTTTACATACATATTATGCAAACAGAGTTTGTCTGCACTGTACAGTTTGTGTCTAATCCATTGTATACACACAGAAAACAATGATATTGAATAAAGGATTTATAGAAAGGAAGTGTGCCTTGACTGATTTACTGCACTTCAATATCAACTAATCATTAATAGATATCATCCCTGAATCACTGACAGCACCTACCTGCATGTATCATATACACACACACTACTACACACCTGATGGTCCCTTCAATAAACTCAATTCATCCTTTGTGTTGACCGAAGGGCAGCCTGTATTATCAGCCATTCCAGCAGCAGAAAGTGGGCAGTAAGTGACAGAATAAAAGCCCTTAAAGTGAGTGCCATTGTCAGCAAGTGAGCAGCTTTGTGTTGTTTTGTGCAGAAATATTATTTTGTCGTATGTACAGTATATCATCCTGCTAACTTGTGTACTGGATTCATTCAAATTGCAAACTGTGATATAACACAGCCCAAGAGAGACACAGACAGGTACCCGGTTAAAAAATGAGCTGTCTGACTTTAATGACTTCTCCAGTCCTGCCACTGTCGGTCCACTGTGTTTGTGTCCTGTTGCCTTTAACTACTGATCAGGGAGAGTGTCCTTAGCAGACTACACCTAGCAGCTACATTATGTTTTGACATGAGCTCCAGAAACCAACTAGCATCTGCAGCTGGAACACAACATCACCTCAAATAATGAAAACTAGATTTTGACACTGGACGCCTCATTAATAGATAAAGCTGTAAGTGAGTTGGGCATGATTTTAACATATCTTGGTGTTTGGGGTGTTACTAGTACAGAGGTACAAAAAGTTTGAGAACACCTAGACTGTGACCTTATGTCGATCCCTTTCTTCCAAATACAATATCTCACGAACGCCTTGAGGGAATTTCCTCAAATTTGGCGCAGATGTCCACTGGGATTCAAGGATGAATTGGTTATAATTTGGAAGTTTTGGATCTGGTCCATTAGGTCGCCTCAGATATCTCCCTTGTCGGAGTTTCTTCATTCTTGGCGCAAATGTCCACTTGGACTAAAGGATGAACTGATTAGAATTTGGTGATCAAAGATTAAAGGTCACATTTTTGTGAGGACAGTATCTCAAGAACGCCTCGACAGAATTTCTTCGATCTTGGTATAATCGTCCACTTGGACTCAAAGAAGAACTTGGAGGTCAAAGCTTGTTTTTGGCCATAACTCATGAATTAATACACTAATTCTGGCAAAATTTCACACTCACATCTAATAGGATTAAATGATGAGGTGCTGACATTTTCTCGCTGGAAATTATTCACTGGAATCAATACCGTGATAGTTATCCATTTTGCCAAAAAGAAAAAAATGCACTTAAATTACAGACATGGATATAAACTGCAACATGAGTGGTGGGCACAGGCGTACAACCGTGAGGTTTCTCTTTGTAACTCATCAGAAAAGGAGTGTCCGAGCGGTGACCTCAGCTAACCTGATAATCAGACTGAATCTCTATTTCATTACACTCGATTCGTGTACTTGAATGCATCGAATTGATGAACAAATTTGAAAATATGATTCAGAGGTGTGGGGCCAGTGTAGACTTGTGGCGATGACTCACACAATTCACAAAATCACAAAACACAGATCTCACCCATCAAAATGTTCTTTCCTGACAGCAAAATATGAAAAGAAAACCTTTTTCCCTCACATGAAATTGCAAAACTTTAATGTGAAGGAATTTAACTACCTGCTTAATCTTATACATATATCTCATTTTAACTTGACGCGCTAATAAAATGGCACAATAAACCACTTACGACCACAATAAACTCACTTTGCAGGGTTTCTAATCCAGCCTTGGAGACTGAGACACACACACACACACAGAGAAACACCCAGTGTGATGGAAGCACCATTAAACAGCTCCATTATCAGGCAGATATGTATAGAGGAGAGCTGAGGAGACAGCTCGGCAGACACTTTCAGACAGGTTGACAGGCGGGAAGAAACGCACACATACCCACACACTCCCACATCACATCGCTTGGCCTCCTTTAAATGACAGATGAACCAGCAAATACTGTAATTAGGTGGATGTAATTAAGATTTGCATATGTAAATTTAATGTAAATTAGGTGTACTTTGAAGGGCAACATGGTGTTTAATTAGCAAGAAAGGGGGTTATGAAGACCTGTAACTTTAATTATATCTGCAATGCTGCACGCATATCTCATTTAAACTGATCGTTCTAATGCTACCTATGGTTTTCATCACCCGAATTAAAGTTGCAGACTTTGTCATGATTTTATTACCTCGGTTATTTCATCTTAATATGTCTTTTCTCTGTTTGTTCTGTTATCATGGCGAGATCAGAAGCCTCGTGCATACATGTAGGTCTTTACTTTCATATTTTGTCATCATGCTGCACTTGTGTGATTCATCACTCTGCGCGCTAATTCAATTAGACTTCTTTAATATGAGCAAAGTGATGTTAAGAATCGCCACAGCTGCTCATTTGTAGTCCTCCCATGCTCATGTAACTGATACAATTTATGTGCTGTATGGGCCTTATGATGGAGCTATAATGAGCTGTTATCTTTGTCTGTGTAAACATCCATCCTATACCCATGCACCGTCTTCAGAGCATGTAATTGATCATGGATTAAAGTCTAGATCTGTGCAGCCCTTCCGTCAGTCTATTGTCTTTTAACCCTATAACACCCGCCCCTTTTGGGGGTGTATTTTTGGACTGTTTATTACATGTTTGGACTACCAGACTGCTCTGACGATAGAGAGACACTCTTCTTCTGTGGATTTTTTTCTATACACATAAATATTACTCTATCCTTGCTAAGCTTCATTGTGTGCCACTATAACAGTGCAGACTGACTTGCATCGTAGCCTGTGACTCACTAGATGTGATCATCGTACAGTCTTGATGTTGTACCAAGTTTAGTAGATCCATGTCACACAGTCAGGCTTGCAATAAACTTCTAAGTTGCTGAAATTTCATGGTCTGTAGGCGCCATTAGCATATATAACATATTCATGTCACTTTTCATAGCCATAGCAGTTTGTCAAAGTTCTACATAGTGCTAACTTTATGTGGGCAGAAGAGTGGGCGAGGAAAAGGTGAAAATAAACAGTACATGATTTCTGCAGAGGACAGTTTTTCTGCTATGTATACTTGGTGAAAATAACATTTTATGAACAGTTCTTTCCATTTTTAGATGGCTGCCCTGGACATTCAGTGGGGAAGGGGTTTTCAAAGTACACAACTACTATGTGAGGGATCAATCAATAATATTTTTAGGTGTTTTAGGTCCAGGCAACATTTTGATTGATCTCTATGAACAGATATCTCTAAATGAATGCAAATATTTTTTTAGAAAGCTAATAAAAAGCTAAATTGTCAAATTTGGGGCGATGTTTTCCACCTCTTTTGCTCTCCACATTGACTGTTTACCTGTCCGAGGCAACCTTGTATTAGCCGCAGACAGCTTCTGAGCTCCGCAGAGCTCAGGAGGAGAGAGGCGGGGGCAGAGCGGACGAATAACCAACACGAATCACATCGGATTCTGTTCTGATCCGATGCACTTTGCTGCATGAATATATAGCGAGCGAGGAAAGAAAACAGAAACAGAAACAACCTGAGTCTTTTGTGTGCGCTGCTCAGTCAGAGTCTGAACTGAACACAGACACACATCCTCAGGGCTTCATTTTCAGTGCGAACACACCAATACTGACCCTCAACAAGCACCAAACTTGTTATCTAGTACCAGTCTGTATCCTGTGAAACACTATTCTCTAAGAATCAACCTGAGAAAAAGCCTTTTACCACTTCTCTACCGTTCTTGTAGGATGAATTTGTTGTCTCTTGAATCTACAATACTTTCTGTCGTCATTTGTTTGTCAGCAGGGCCACACTGAGTTCATGTCCTCGCCTCTTCACCACAACCAGCAGCTGTTAAAAAGTTGCTCTGCAGGTGAAATTTGGACTCATGACCTGTGTATTTTTTTGGCTACAGCCCTGTGTGGCTCCATTAAGTGTGCCTTGACTCAACCAATGAGATCACTGTGGCCACCAGCTAAACTAAAACTCCATTATGCACAAAGCAAAATGGCTGAACAGTAATCTCTTATTAAAAAGCAGCCAATTATAGCCGGAAAGCAAAATGACATTTTGTTATCACATAGCACAAAATGTTTCGATTTCCCGTCTTTTTGATTAATTTCATTAAAACAGCATCGAGTTGGGATTTTCGGTCTCTTATCTGCCACAAACGTGCATGCACACACACACACACACACACACACACACACACACACACACACTCTGACTCACACTGACACACACACACACACACAGATAGTATGCCCATGCTGAAGCAATGTGTTTGAGGTGGCATTGAGAGCTCACTTGAGAGCCTGTTTCTGTCTGCCTCATTATCATCAAAGACAACAGGCGCTCCAGTACATGCACACACACACACACACACACACACTTACATGCACACACACTTATATGCACATGCACACACAAAGGCATGCGTCACAGATGGTTTTCATAGTAATCACGGCCACTTCAAGCCACAATGTCCCTCACCACGGCCATCATGTGAAAACCTCGTATCTCCAAACTGCCAGCAACTATTATTTTTTTTAAAAAGCAGCGCATCATATAGCTTCACCTCCATGTTTTTAAATTTTCTCACTGTAATAAAAAAAAAA
>JAJHUR010103198.1:0-20870 GCA_027495735.1 Lutjanus campechanus
TTTTTCCTATACCTTCAATTAAGATCATCACTAAAAGCATCCGGTGTCCCTTGGAATGAACCACTGGAAACACATCACCTGCATTCATGCATTCATTCTGCAGAATAAACCATCTTGTCATGAATAATAGCTTCAAGTAAAATCAAAGATCTTATGTAACTTCACTGTTTTATATATTTCTGTGGCTCCACAGTGTTTTATTTGTAGTGGTATTTTGCCACACATTCTGTCTTTATCAGAGAAGTGCAATTTCCGCACTTTGGGGATGTTATTAGAACTGCTGTCTTTCCATATATATCCTTCAGTGTATTATCTTGGGATCTATGTGGGGTGGGGTGGGGTGGGGGTGGGGGTGCCATTGTTTAGCTATTTCTAGTACTATTTTCCTTTTTTCTTCTTAAATTATTTTCGTTTGGTTGTTTTTGTTTTATATATTAATGTTATATTATGTTACTATTTCTCAGGCATAATGGGATCCTCAATAAATATTTGATCACAAAAAAACCCTCACTGATCATTTATCCTACTGAAGTTTGTGCAGTTAGAGTCTACGCCCCGACCATAGCCCTGAAAAATCAGTTGTCTACCTGTGCTGTGTGTTAATAAATCCATGACGCTGTCCATGGTGCTGAAGTAGCAGATGGATTTAGACTTGTGCTACACATCTGTCACTTTCATCTTGGATCTATAATACTCCCTAAACTATATTGCTTATATAGCCAGGTTACTAAAATGAACCAGTCCTCTCATCACTAGAGTAATCTTGTTTAGCCATCCTATCTGTTAAAAATTATACTTCTACCCAAATACATCTCAGAGGCAAATATTTTGATGTTTATTCTGCTACGTTTGTCTGAGAGCTTTGATTACTACTGACTACAATTTCTCATACCCTACCTGTCCAGTGAAAACCATATATCTCAAACAATGGTGATTTTGAGTGTGATAAGTGTGATTAAAGGGATAGTTCACACAAAAATGAATATTCAGTCATTATCTACTCACCCTCGTGCCGATTTAGGGTCGGGTTTATTTTGCTATTCTGCACAACACTGTTTTCCTGTGAAACTCCAGCAGTGTTTTATGGACTAAAAAACTAAACCCAACCCTCATTTGGCATGAGGGTGAGTAGATAATGACTGAAGTATCATTTTTTGGTGAACTATCCATTTAATGTGTTCCCTCACAGGTTGACAGAATAACCTAAATAAACTATTTAAAACAGTCTAGGGTTAGCTGAAAAACACACAAAACTGAAAACAGGCCTGTTTTTCTGGGCCCATGAAAAGTTAACTTTTTAGAGATACAAAGCAACATATGATGATCTTATAGAATATGAGGCAGCACTGCAGATTAAACTAACACATTTAACACGAAAATGCAACATACACATTAATGCACTATTAATATGAACAACTGACAGGAACCATTTTTACAGAGCATTGACTACTTTTACTTTTTATACTTCAAGTACATTTTACTGATAATACGTACATGTCTCTATTTAAATAAGCTTTTGGATGCATGTGTAGAGCAAGCAGAGTATTTTCAGGGTGTTATCAGTATTTTTACTTAAGTATCCCAATATTTTTCCTAAATTAATTGTGCTTCATTATTGTAATTATCACTCTTATTTTACATTAAAACAATATTAAAATTAGAATACCTCTGCCTTCAAAGCTTGTTAACCAACCTTGGCAGACAGTAGAGGAGTTTTACATGTACTTTGATATTATACAGATGGTACAATGATTAAGCATTGGCATCTACTTAGTTTTTTCACCAATTTCACCTTCTACTTAGCAAACAAAATAAATACAGAGACGTCCAATTGAATTCCACCCTGACTGTACCTTTAAACCACTCGGCTGTCCTGCGCAGCGCACGGCGCAGTCTGGAACGGTCCCAGTCAGTGCGCATGCGCGGGAAGTTGCTGCCGCAGACAGCAGCAGCAGCAGTGATTCGGCAGCGCAGGGCAACGGGAGAAAATCTGTCCGTTTTAAACCATGGCGACGTACTAAACGATGCCTTTCGCAGAGGTAAACGGAGAGTAAGTAGTTGTATCCTAATAACACGCCTGCCGCCCGATACTGTGTGACATCCTCTCAAAATTGTGGCATAAATATTAGGAAAGCTGGAGAAGGCAACAATGGGACTGTGTATGTTTCAGACTGACTGGCTAGGTTAGCTAGTAGCCAGGAGCCTGGGCAGTCAGCTGGCACACTGACTGGCAACATGCAGCTTTATTGCTACTGTACTGCTCCCCTGTACTGTCTGTACGGTCTGACTGTGAGCCCTTATGTCTTTAACTGCCATTTATGAGCCAAAAATATCTAATTTAGGCACTAAAGAGGGATGGATTCTTGCTCAAAGCTGATGTTAACTGAATGAAACTGGGCTTATGTTGTTAGCTAGTTGTGTTTTTTTTTTCTTTGCAATGTGACAACAACCAGTGAGGATTAATTATAGTAGAGCTCCATTTGCCTGCCAAATCATCATCATGATTACATCTTCATCACTGGGATTTCCATTAACATGATGCAGACAGTTTTGTGCCACCTCTCAGGAGAAATTATAGCTAAGTTCCTTTCCTGGAAGAAGCCAGCTGTGGATGAAGTTGGAAGTGTGGTTATCTCCGGCTATTCCCGACTTGCAAAGTATGGTATAGCTGTCACTGAGTTGTCTCCCACTGCTAGTATCCGATATACTCATAAGGACGTGCATGCATACATCCAAATTTAGAGTGCCAGTCGTCTTCACTCGTGATACAGATGTTGTGCACAGCCCCTTTGCTCGCCAGCGTGTCTGCAAATAGCACCTCTTAATATAAACGTGCAGAGCAAAGTGTCTCCACCTGCAAAGGCAAGTGTTAAAGGTGATAACAAAAGGTTGACGTCACCGGGCTCATCCTGATCCTGCCGCACAACCTCGACCACTGAGGAGGTGGAGGAGGAGGAGTGCAGGAGGAGTAGTTTCAGAGGAGCTTTTTTTGTGTGCCATAACGTCTAATGGTTCGTGTCTGGAAGGAAGGGGTCTATCTCTGATCAAATTTCGGGTATCCTAAGGGCACACTTAACTAATGGGATCTTATCGATGTTTCTCCCCCCTCCAAGCCTGATCTTTACACGGCGGAATGTTAATGTTGCCACAGCCTGTCCGTGTTGTCTTTGGCTGCTGTTTTATTGTTGTAGTCGGTCTATAATAATGTCATGGAGCTTGACGGATATGATTAAAAAGCACACCGCAGTGAAGCAACACTTCTGTGACTGACTGGACTATGGGAGTGATCGGGTTTACTCTGCACATGGTAAGGTGATCAAACTGTGAAATGTCGAGAGATGTAAACTGTTTTGTCTGCATTTGCATGGGCATATTGAAATTGAAGTTTTATTTTGAAACCTTTAGAGCTGCTACGATTAATTGATTGGTTGTCAACTATTAAATTAATTGCCAAGTATACTGTTATTATATCCTGATTTATCAGTTTGAGGAATGTTTTGAGAAAAAAGTTTTTTAAAAAATCTCTGATTCCAGCTTCTTAAATGTGAATAGTTTCTGGTTTCTTTACTCCCCCGTGTCAGTAAACTAAATATCTTTGGGTTGTGGATAAAACAATACATTTGAGGACATCACCTAGGGCTTTAGGAAACACTGATTGACATTTTTCACCATTTTATAGACCAAACTACTAATTAATTAACTGAAAAAATATTCAACAGATAACTCAACAATAGAAATAATTGCCAGTTTTATTGTGAAAAGCCATTACCTTACCTTTCCCAAAACAATGGTGAGACTGTTTGGTTTTTATGACAGCGGGGAGGATGTGCTCTGTGCTTGCTTACTCAAACAAGAGCCTGACATTACTTGCTCAAAAGTGCAGTTTTGCAATGTAGCTTTCTTCCCCTACATTTTCCAAAGAGCAGATAATTAAATTTCAGACCTTGTTGTCTGGGAAACTCAGGCCCCTAGACTCTGTGCAATTATCGTGTAGAAGGAGGAACCCTTTTTGCATTGGGGTGCTATGTTTCCCAGCACAATGAAGATTAATTAGGTCTTAGAAACAAATGACTGTAAGGCCTCTCCCCATCTGTAAAATGCTGCTCGCCTCTAATGACAGCAATCTGACAGATAACTAGAAGGATGGGAGTAAAATGCTTCAAAGTTAATGTGAGATATCGATGCGAAAGGCTAACAACAGTACATGTATAGATTTTGCAGTAGTTTACAGCAGAGGGTTTTAAAGTGGGAGGTGGGCCTCCCCAGGGGTGGCCAAACCCTTTCAGGGGAGGCTCTGTGAATGGGAATTTAAACAATTACATTAGTTATCAAAAGGATATCGCCTATAGCCTAAATGTGTGTGATTTATTTAAAGATACACTTTGGACTTGCACTTTCCTACTTTTCCACAGTCAGAAACTAATAAATGCCTTAGGACGGACCTTCTTCATGTTTGTCAAACAGCAATATTAGGCCAACTCTGCTCATTTTCGGAGTGTCTGTGGGATCATGATCTTATAGGTAGGACTGGGTACCAAACTTGGCTACTTTTATAGTATCAGTATTGTAGCGCATTGCTTCAATACTATGTTATCAAAAATGCCTTGTTATTTGATACCAAATTGTGATACTTAACGAGTAAATCTCATCAGTGTCAGTGAGCCAACACACGCCTGGCATGCTTATACCAAGATCGAATAATGCTGGTTATTGGCTGTCTTAATGTTACACATCGTAGAAGTACGCACAAAAGAACACTGTTACGCCCAGAAATGGGGATCATTGTTGTTGTTGTTGTTGTTTTAACACCAGGTTTTTGAATAGCTTCTTCCTTTAACGTGAGTAGTTGTGCCATGACGTGTAATATAATTTTCTTTTCGTTAAAATGGATTTGGTATTGAAGAAAGTAGCGTTCAGGAACTGGCATCATAGCCAAGCCAGTATCAAAAATTTTTGAATGATACCCAGGAATTGGAAAACTATAAAGTACTACTAAGGGAGAGCACCTTTGTCCAAGCTTTTACTGAGGAGAGGTCCAACCCCCTCCCCAACTTATTTTTTCATGCTCTTAAACATTTACTTCTATTTAAGTCTACCAATGATTTGCGTGTTTGCTCTTAGTTATAATGGCTGCAGATAAGCCTGAATGTCAGGAGCACCTGGTTCATTAGTTCATGTCATGCTGGTCAGCATTGTAGAAAATTACAGCGTTCCGCCAAATTGAAATACCACTTGAATGCATGTGTTAATTAGATCCCTGCGTGGCTTTTCAAAGTGTCTCTCCTCCTCTGCTCATGAGTCATGTGCTGACTCTTTGACCTGTCACCGCAAACCCAGAGTCTTTGCTGAGGGCAAACTGACAGGAAAGCAAGTTTGCATTGGTTTTTTCAGCCAACCACCGACAAATATATTGGAACGTATTGATTTACATTGTGGGTAGAGGAGGGTAATTTCCTCTAAAATACTTGTGTAGCATCTTGCTGCTGCTGTGGCCTCTCAGTCTACAGTTGCCTGTAGACGAGGTTAAACTATTAAAAAAATACATATTGTAGAGAACGTACACACCTACGTATTTAAGCCCACTTGAGTGGAAGCTTTTAAGTAGTGAGTAGAGTACAGTAATATCCACACCCACACAGTTTTCTAGACCTCTCTGTATCAAACTTTCTTCTTGTAAGCAAATGGCAAAGCTGATATTGGCGAGTGAGCACCTTACACTGAATCCCGGATGTTTTGTGTCGCAGAAGGTTGTCCACGTGACAGCCAAACAATCTGATTCCCAACATTAGGCCTGTCTCAGACAGCAGTAATAAGAGGATAACATCAAAGCTCTGCTTTATTTCTTAGAGACTTCAGAGCAAGACTATGAATAACAGATCACAAGGTACAAAGACTGAACCAGAGAACTTGAGCAGCTTTTATGTTTCAGCTGTTGTTGGGATTCACAGGGAGCTCATTAAAATACATTGATTAGTAACAGTCCTGATTCTGTGATTGTTGACTGTGAAATGGCTCGGCTAACCAGCATATTTTTGATGCAATGATTTTCTGTGCTGGAATGAGCCACTTGGCTGATGCTCGTTTTGGTTTATTCAAAGCCAGTCATTTGATGTAGCATTTTAGAGACGGTACTTGAATTGGAAATGTGTAACCGCACGCTCTTCCCAATGCAATAGATTTGTCCCTTTCATATTCCAGCGGGGGCCTGTGTATGTTAAATCTCTTGCAGGTGTGAATTTTATGTGCATGGCAGATTTTTATTTTCCTCACCCCGGTCGTTTCAGATGAGCAGCATTTGTTGAATATCATCCATTTGCTAAATGAGGCTGCCCCCCCCTTGTCCTGGACAGCAGGCCAGAGATTTCCCAGGTACCAGCGATCTGCCAGCCGGCTCCACCTTTCTGTCCTCCAGTCACCAGGGCAGCTGTCAGCCCACACTCTCCCACTCAGGCACCCACCCACTTGGAGAGTCTTTCTGTGAGGCCACCCGATGTCTTCTCAGCTGCAGGAGTCTGGTCTCAGACAGGGAGCAGATGTTTGGTAGCCTTTGTGTGAGTGGGCAAAGTCAGGAGACCCAGTGTGAGGGTCAAATGCAGGTCAGGCTCGGAGTAAAGAACTGCGGCCACATGATACATCCAGATCAGGTGTTTAGGGCATCATAGGCAACTTCTGGATACCTCTGAGAACAAGGGACTGACCTGCAGGGCTCAGGCTGTGGGGTCAGCTGTTACACGGTATTTAGTTTTGGTTCACATGGGTTGTTTTATGTCGTGCCAAATGACTACAGGCGATAGGCCTGATTTGAAGATACATTTTCTGTCTTTGTTTGCTACATTTTGTGTTCTTCGTGAGTTTTTTTTTGCATGGATTTGCATGTTAGCCAGCAGGTCCAATTAGGGCAAAAAGCGTCGCTCTTGCTGGGTAGTTTGCGTAATCAGCAAACCCGAGGCCTTAAGCCAGGGAGTGCTGCAACCTGACGTTACAAACACCCAAGACCAAAGGGCTTTCTGAAATTGTTGTGTCTTCAGCTTGAGGGCAATCGGGGGGAAAAATCTAAGCCTCCCGGTGACATTCAGAGCAAAAACAGCAGTCATAGCAGCAGGAGGAACAAGGCTCGGTTTAGGACAGCATCTGTCTGATCAGGCTTGTCGGAGGCACTGGAGACGACAGGGTTGTTTATCCACCTCCATCTCACAGGAACAGCAGAAGAGCAGGGCAGATACTGCTATCTGTTTATGGCACAAGATAAGGCCGTCTCAATCGGATCACTGACCCTCCACTGACACTCTCCACCCCCCATACCAAGCCCGGTGTAATAAGAGGTTGCCAGGCGAGTCCCATATCACTCTTAAGTAATCCTAATAGATGCCATTAGCATGTCCGTGGTTATTGCTGCAGTTTTCCAACAGCCATGCCAACTGTACATATCAGGGCATCATTAGACACAACCAGAGAGGCTCAGACTCTGACCCGGTCTGTGGGGTCAGAAAGAATGCCACAACAAAGCCCCAGTAAAGCTGTAGGGGATATCAAGTGGAGGGGATAGAGGGAGAGTGAGCTCAAAGTGTCATAGTTGGCGCAGACATTAGATAAGGCTAAGCTACCAGAGGATTATAGAGGGAGGAGATGTAAAATGCTGTCGGCTAATTGGGCTTTATTTTTAATATTTCAGAGGGTTCATTAGAGACTAAATTGGTGAAGGATTTCAGCTCTGGCTGTAGTCTGAGAGTCTTTTTGGGGACAAGCCTTATAACCTGAAAAAAGCAGAAACACTTTATTAAGGTCTTGTCATTGAGCTCAGGGTATAGTGTGCTCAGAGGAATGCTATTTTCTTGACCAAAATTTCTGTTATGATAAATAGTTGCATCTCTCAATTCTTGCCCAACTGTGTATTTGGTTATCTTACATCCTCCCTTGCAATTAGAGATGTTCTGATACCATTTTTTCCTTCTCGATAGTGATTACAGTACCAATTCGATGCTAGCGTGTTTTTAAAAAAAAAGAAATTACAGTTAAATCCAATCACAATCAGAAAAGAAAGTCCGCTCCAGTTTTACTGCGAATCCCCACAAAACCAAACCAAATAAGAAAATGAATATTGATATAACAGCATCTGTATTCACAGTTCAATAACAGATTATGTACAGTATATACATGGGGTACACACTTCACTGAATTATTCCTCCAATAACACAGACTTTACAATGTGATCTCAAGCCAAAGTAGAGCTGGTGTTTCTCTCCTCCACTGACCCTATGAAATTTGGTGTACAGTACACTGCTCCAAAGTAGCAGGGTCCCATTTTGGGGCTAATATATTATATGGTATCAGATCAGTGAATAAGCTGGTGTACTCGCTTATACCTGCATTTTAGACCAGACAGGATTCAACATCATTTTTATTTTTCACTTGCCCAGTTGGGGAAGTGGGTCAGAAATCTACTTGCCCAAAGTCAGTTTTTACTTGCCCCCATACAAACTGTTGTATTTATTAGTGGTGATCAAATAACAACAAAGACTAAAGTGTATTATCATATTTAATTTTCACAGTCCAGGGCAGACTAAAATCCAAAGATATTCAGTTTAATATGATAATAAACGAACTTCCATATTTGGGAGGCTGTAAACAGTATTTTCTGCCATTTTCACATGAAAATTACTTTAACAATTAATCAATTTTCAAAATAGTTTAATTCTTTTTTTACCACTTGCCCAGTCGAAGAAGGAAGTTGCCAGATTTACTTGCCTGGCATTGCATTTTTTACTTGCTCTGGGCAAGTGGGCAATCCATACCGCCGTATCGGAGACATTCTCCGATACTAGTATTGGTGTCAGAGCCATATTTGCATTAAGAATACATTGAAATTCATGTTTTCTGAGGCATTCAAAATCCTGGGGTTTTTTTTGTTTTTTTTTTCTTGCCAAGAGTAGCTGCGTGAAATTGGAAATAAAAATTGTGCTCTTTGTAACCTTTGGCAAGATAGAATAACCTGAAGGAAGGATGGAGTTTAGGGTATTATCCAGTTATCTTCTCCAAAATGACAAAGCAGTGAGTGTATCTGACAAAGCAGCCAAGGCTCGGAGGCTCGGTCTGGATCTTAAAAGCTGTGCTGGGGAGGGACGGAGGCCGGGGTGAGCGGTCAGTGCGCTGCACTTTGCCATGACCCTCCTCAGTTTATCATCGGCTGCACCACTTCTCCAGGCCTCAGTGTGTGGGTGTGTGTTTTTTTTGTTTTTTTTTTCTGTGTGCGTGCAGTGTACTGGAGATCGAGCGGCGCTTAGAATGGGGCCCTTTATAACCTCCTAACCCTCTGGTCCCTGTTTGCAGCCATTGTTGGACACAGTGAATGGTATCTCCGTGCCTTGAAAAGTAACCAGATGACATTCTTCCTGTTGTTCAAAAGGGCCCGGGGTTGTGTTGTGAAAAGCGGCTGAAAGGATAGGCTAAGACTGTGACCTTCAGAGGCTAATCTCTGGCATGTCATTCAGTGCCCGTTTGAAGCAAATGCAGACCTTTCTCCCTGATAGCAATGTACCAAGTCAAACAAGGCAGAAATTCCTCTTAGCTTTTCAACAGTTACACTCCAAAAACAGTCAAGTTGGTTTTTTTATTGAACCTCCACTATAAAGGAACCAGAGGGTGTTTTGTAGCGGCTGAACTGAATCGTTATTCCAGACAGGCAGTGTGTCTGACACCTACATTGTCCAAACAGTCTCTCCAGCCTGTGACTGAGCCCTCTGTACACAGACCTGTGGCATCAGCAGCCCCTCTGTACTGCATGCTGAAATACCGCCGCTGCTGTGAAAGCAGTGGGGATGAAATGCACTTAGTGAGACAGTAAACATCGGTGCGGCTCTCAAACTAGCTTACGTTGTTTATGTCTCCTCCTCTCTGGTGTATTTGCTGTCTTCAGCTGGCTGCGTTTCCTGGAATGTGCAGAGATGCAGTTGTCGCTCTGCAGGGGGATGTTGGCTGTAATCACAGTTCATAGTTCAGCTCTATAGTTGTTGCACTCACTTTATCCTCCTGAACTAGAAGACAACACACCACATGACTATTTTTGTGCATTTAGATTATCTTAACGAGGTTTTTATCAGAGGGGAGAGGTAATGAAATACAATACTTTGTTACTGTATTTAAGTAGAGTATTCAGGTATCTTTGCGTGAGTATTTATATTCCTGACAACTTTTTAATATTTCCTTCCTACATTTTAACGCAAATATCTGGACTTTCTACCTTTTGCATTTTCAAAACAGACTCATGTCTTTATTTGTAATGCAGCTTAGGGGAATTATTGATTATTGTTCTTCAGTATGTCTGCGTGTCGCTTTCCAAACACGAAGACTGATTTCAACGTAAATGGATAGGACCAGAACCAGTCTACCAGTTCTACGATTTCACCAACTTTTTTCCGGATTGTCATGGCCTAAAATGCCTTAATTTCATGGCAGCTTTAAAAAAAAGTGATGAATTTTGCAATATTTTAAGCCTTTTTTGCAATAAAGTTGTGGGAGCAAATGAATTTTTTTCTTGTATAATTCATTCAAAATCACAAGCAACTTGTTCCAGGAGAATAAAATCGCACTCTCATCCAAAAAGGCTCAGCGTTACAAAAATTCTAACAAAATCTGCTTTAATTGTAAATGAAGAAGTGCACCTGGGGGGTATTCCACAAATAAGCAAAAACTTTTTGGACCTCAAAATTAGTCACAGCAAGCATTAAAAACTAATTATCAAACTAATTGTGTGTTAATTATGTTTAATCTAGGGCTGCAGCATCTATAAAATGTCAGAAGATAGTGAAAAATGTCCATATCAGTCCAAGGTGATGTCTTTCAGTGTCTTATGTGTCAGTCCAAAACCCACAGATCTTCAGTTTAATATGATGATAAAGTAAAGTAAAACAGGAAATCTCCATATTTGAGAGGCTGAAAAAAAGCATTTTCTGCCATTTTTGCAAGAAAAATTACTAACTTACTAACCCAAACAATTAACAATTATCAAAATTGTTAATTATTTTTACTTGCACCAGGTAAGCAGGCAGTTCTTATTGTTGAACCCTGGTATCTGTGCTTCTACTCGAGTGAAGAAAGTGTGAACTTTTGCCACCTCCGATTTTAATTATATAGAACGTTGGTCACACAAGGAGGAGGTCCCTTTTACTTTAACATTTAAAATCTGCTGTTTAAATTTTAACCACAACGGTTACATTTCCGCCACTTTAAAGATTAACAGCCTTCACAGTCTAATTTAATGTTGCTACCCCGAGTTGTAGAGTTTTATCCAACATTATGACTCTCAAACCAGATGCTTTTAGTCTACGCTGAGAACAAGTCTTTACCGTTAATGTGTTCAAGGGGATTTGCTTTTCAGCACGTTAGAATACACTTTGCTGGCATTGACCCGTCTTTGTGCCTCTCTAAATGATCTCCGAGAGCAGGTCTTTGGTTGAGAATAACGTTTTCTCCCTGCACTCTGTCAATAGCGCTCCTGCTTCCTGTGTTAGCGATGTGCCACCTGTATGGGGTTAAGATTGGGGTCAGACCTCTTGCAGGAACCTGTTGTCTGGGGGGCCCCCTTTTTAAGGAGCTGGTTGTGGCGGGGACTGACGTGGAAAAAGAAAAGCTGTCAGGTTTTTTAGGGCCTCTTTTGTCAGACATCTTTCAACGATAAATGATTGGCATATCTCCTGCCATTTCCCCCTTTTGTTTGCGGCCGCTGAGTTTGAAAGCAAATAACGAAAATGACCATTATGTGTGATGTGTTTGCAGCCTCTGTGTGTGTGTGTGTGTGTGTGTGTCTGTGCGCGCGCGCATGCACATAAAAAGGCGAGGTTGTTTACAAAGGAAGCATTGAATTAGAAAAGGAAAATGTCAACTTTTATCATGCTACTGCACAACCATTTTGCATTAGTCAGAAAGTATCCCCTGAAGTAGTGTAACATCCGCAGAATGTGATTGAGATAGAGAAGGAGACAGAGGGGGGTGGGGGCAGAGGAAGAAGGGTGGGCCACAATTTGAAAGGCATACTTGAAAGTACTCGTGTGTAAAGAGTCCTGAGGCAGGTCATGTTGCTGTGTGACAGAGAAGCATTCGTCTTGCTGTGTATCTGACGTCCCAGGGTCTCATTGCAAGGGTTTGCCTGCGCTGCGTGTCGGCTTTCTGTAATTAATAGCCAGTAGCCCCCTCACCCCATCAAGGGAACCAGGTGCTGCTTAGATCTGCTCTGGCATGGAGAGACAGCAGATACACTGGTTGTGGGTTTCACTGTTATTGGGATAAAACTCCCAGATGTCACTAACATCTCTTCCCACTGTATACATCTCAGCTGACTGTGTACATATAAACACAGAGCCTCAGACTCAAAACAAAGAGATGTATAATCATTACTGTGAATTTTAATGGCGCCCTCGCCGCTGATGGATAGCTTGTTGGTAAAAGATGTGGTTCATTTAGTCTACTTTGTGTCAAGCACCATTGTACTCATGTCCTGTGCTGTTTAGCAGGGCTCGCGGCCCTGACAGATTGCCATCCCGATGGGGAGATTTACCCAGCCAGCACTGCCAATGGCACTGACACCATCATTAGGCTTTGATCAGCTGCAGTCTGCAAGGGGAAGAAGAAGAGAGAGTAATATTCTTGATCTAATTACTAGCAGACATTTCAGGCGGTGTAATGTGTGATTTAACCTCTTGTCAGAGGCTATAAAAGGAAGCTGGGTTAATCTTCCTGGCAACCTCTTTTCCACGCAGGGGAGAGTGCCTTTAAATTTCCCTTTTCACATGAAGCAGGTAAAAAACCAGCATGCCAGTGTGGTTTGCTAAAACACCGAGGCTGACTTTCTACTTGAAATCTCTCAAGGCGAGAGTTCTCTGACCTTTGAATGTTAGTAACAGCTGGTCCGCAGGAACTCGTGTGCTATGTGCATTTGGAGAATTGCAAGTAGAACAAAAAAGCTGTCCTTTTGACTTCTGCCTCTGCTATGCTTCCTCCAAAAGGATTGTTTTGCAGCCCCCTTTGTCTCTCTCTCTCTCTCTGGTTCTTTCTCTTTCTTTTTCTCCATCACCACCCACACACTGCAGCATGATGAGTGCAGGAGACTTGATTGAACAAATAGATTGTAAGTGGAATCGAGGGGTTTGGGTTAATCAGTCAAACGTAGTTAAACAATTCTTTGGACATGAAGGGATTAGTCTTGCCTGCGTTGAGCTCATCAGATCCCATTCTCCCCAGCGCTGGCCGGGCTTTTAGGGCCAAGGGCCACGGCCTCTCTGGCTCCATGGAGAACCACACACGCACCCCTCAGCATGCTCCATTGCCTCTGAATGCCCCACCACTCTCCTCTCTCCTTTGTTACCGAGCACAATTGGAATGATGGATTAGCAAATTAAATGCAGACCTTTCTATTCATGGCCATCCTTGCTCAAAGTCTCATTCACTGGATCTATCACAAACCTACTTTAAAATGGTTACCGGCTTCAGTGTATGTCCTTTAATTCCTTCAGAAAAGTGTGTCTTTCTCACCCTGAAAGACATTCTTCAAAAAACAATTCAGCAACTCTCTTTCCCAACATGAAGGCTCCCACTCAGTCAGTATCTTGTTTTTACAGGATGACTTCCTGTACATTTTCTTCCCCTTTTATTCTGAGTGCTGATCACACTGATAGGAAGTGGCCCTGATATGATGATGTGTTGGCAAGCTCAGTGCACAGCTGCAGCCAGCCTGAGCCTGCTCTAAATTACCTGTGTCATTGTCTCCTCCATGCTCCTGAGAGCAGAGCTCTGACCCTGTTGGCCCACAGATAAAATTGACCTGCCTGACCCGTGTTCCCTTTTAGAAACCCATGATCCACTTTGTGGTGCTTTTTACTTTTCCAAATGCCATCGTATACTTCCCCGGTCTGAGTTTAGTATCTCCAGTAGCGCTCATTCACTCTCATGTTTTGGTTGTGTGGTAGCTGCTATGATGTTTACATTTATTTGTTTCAGCCTGTATGTTTACTACTGTGCTCATTTTTCTACCACTGTTTTAATCCGTGCTTAATGTCAGAGCAACAAAGCATCACGTTATTACTCCATGGCTGCCACAATTAAATAATTGATTATTCTTTGAAGTTATTTAATTAATTTAAGAAGAAAAAAATACCTGGATGCAGCTCCTCGGCTGTGACAAATTGCTGCTTTTCTCCAGCGTATTTGATATTGGTGCTGTGCAGTAGGACAGTATATATTGTGTGACAATAGAAAACATGTATCATTTCATATTATGCTCTATCGTTTATTTTGTGTTAGTCTGTCGCAAGGACGTGGTGTGGGTCTGAAAAGTCTGACATGGACCAATGGACTGTACGTTGCAAATTATGTGGTAGACCAGTCCTAACAGAAGACTCAAACACCACTAGATCTTTCCATGTGGTCATTTTGTTCAAACTTTTTATTGAGTGAAAAAATGCGCTATTTTGTGATACGTATCAATATCTCTATATCTGTATATGAAATGACCTGTATTGGGATATTAGAGTTTGGTTGTATCACACAACCTTGTTTGATGATACTGAACATCTTTGGATTTTTGGACTGTTGTTACTCCGACAAAAAGTAATAATGACATCTGCTAGGGGTTTGGGAACTTTCAGTGTTCATTTATTCTGATAACAATAACAATTGAGTAATCAATTCAGCAGACAAAAATTCAGCAGATCAATCAGTAATGAAAACAAATTTTAGTTGCAGCCCCATTTGTAATTGCAGTGAGGCATGTTAAATAAAAAATAAAAATAATATGACAACTTGACTTGATTTTTTCATATTTGTGGAGAATTTGTGATGTTTTGGTATCAGTCAAAAGAATGAATTTTGATTATTATTTCACTGTTTTGTTTTTGTTCATCTCTATAAACAGAGGTCTGCATATTCATAAGCAGATATGGTTCTGTAGGCAAGGGACAAGGTTTTGGGTTTGGAAGCATTCTGGTTACTGTTTGTATCCCAATTAGTATTAACCAATCATTTTAAATTCCTTTGCATTTATGTGTAGATATCTGTTTATAGAGATTAGCCTTCACCTCCATTCTCATCTCAAATTGTTAATCAGACTATAAACAGTGAGCAGCACATGGAAAAGGAAGTGAGGATGTCCTGGCTACACTGGAAGCTAGAAACACTGACTGTTGGCCCCAGAGGCGAAATCGTTGTCAGACGATAGCCGATGGGTTCCCATATTGTGTTTTTGTTTGCCAGTCCTCTATATCAGCATCCATGGTACAAAGGACTCCGTTATCTTGCTGTTTTCTTTTCAGTGCAGCCCAAGTTTAATTCTATTATTTCGAAGTTCAGTTTTTAAGTCCAGGTTCCACTTTTTTGTGTGTTTCCCACCAAGCAGACAACACAGCCCCCTGCTATCTCTCCCTCCTGCTGCCCCAGTCCCTCCTCCAGTGCAGTGTGATTGCTGTGCTCTGTAGAGACCCCAATTAGCAGGACTAGCGGGCCTCCTGAAGGTCACTCCCAGAGCTTTGGTGTGAGAACAGAGGAGGGCTGGGTCGGTCAGGAGCAGCAGCTCTCAGACTGACGGGGCTGAACTCTCAGCTGGACCCAGGAGTTCTCCCACAATAATCACACTTTCTTAACTGCAACAGCAGTTTGCATATTCCCCATTTTTGCATTGCACAGTGTTGGCAAAAAGTGGCTCCGGATTTTGCTAAAGGTCAAGTGTTCTCGGCGGACTGTCATAGTATACTGTGACCATATCTGAGAGATCCATTTGTCATTAGCTCCAAAGTCCCCTACTTCATCAGCCTGTGTCTGGTGTCGGCTATCTCGGCCTGATTGATGGCTCTGTCCTTATTGCGGAGAACGGGGGTCGATGGCAAAAAATTTGCTGCTGGGTGCATTAATGCTGTGTTCAATGGCATAGACCTTTGAGCATGCCTCATCAGTCTTGAATCATTGGACGGCCGCAGGAGATCTGTATGAGCGGGCATGATGCAAGAAAGCAAGGGAGTGAGAGCGATAGGAAAAGGAGTTTTTATCATCCGGGCCAACTCTATTACTCATATGACTCTATCTCACTGGTACAGGCTAGAAGAAGAGATTGAATATTTTGATTTAAGCTTTATGCATTCAGCACTAGCCACACACGCTATGCGTACCAAATTAGTTTGTATTTTAGTTTCAAGATTAATCTTAGTACCGATACTTCAACCGATCGAGATCTGCAGCAGCCAGTGCAAAATTGGATCACAGCTAAACCACAGTTAAGAGCAGGGTATTGTTTAGAATTCTCTGTAGTCTACCTAAGCCAGTACGATAAATGAGCTCCAGTATCAGCACATTCTCAGAAGTTGTCTAAACATAAATATCCATACAAAAACTTTTCCCAAATGTAATTTCTAGTCTGTAATTGGCATAATTTTGCTTTAAATCAGGAACAAAGTAACCAAGATAACAAATCTGACCAGACATTTGATGCAGGGTATTGGTACTTGATGGTGTTTGACACTCACACTTTAGTCTATAGTACCAAAAAGTATTGAAGTTTGATACTAGGGCTTCTCTGAGACTAAAGATTTTCTTAGTCGTCTAGTTGTTTCATGTTTATGTTATTAATTTAATTATTTAAAAATATGGCGTTTGAGTGCCAGTGCTGAGAGAGAATGTAATAGGTAATACTGTTAACACTAGGGCTGTGTTTTGGCAATGTGGCAATACGACACTTACCAGAATACAAAAGTTTCCATTCAACATATTGCAATTCTGGAAAGAAAGGTCATATATTGCTATTTATTAATGTAATTTTAGGAAAACTGTTACAGTATAAAGACCACACCATCATATGCATAAAACCTGAGTTTAAAAAGTTTTGTTTTTATGTGGTCAGAACAGCGAAGATCGATGGCAAAACTGTTTACTGGTTGTGGTTTAAGCGCAAACACAAAATGAACCACCGCCATGGATCTTTGTGTCACAATATCACAATACAGTGTTTTTGCGAATCAATCCAGAATCATAAAACATAATCGTGATAATGAGCCTTTGAAATAGACATTTTACAAGGGGCACGAAGCAAGCTGCCTGTTAAATGCCGGTGGTAAAAGCGGTAATAATTCTGACATTGTTTGAACAACCAGCATGGAGACTGAACATTTTGTTAATTTATTTAGTATGACTTCACATAACAGACCGACTTGTCAGCACAATAAGTGATGTATACCTACAAATTTGCTCCTCAACTGCTTCATGCCTCTCCTATTACCACCTAAACCTGCTGTGTCTTTGTTGTGCCTGGAGTCTGAGTCTTGGTCAAAGCCACTGTAAATCGCCTCGGTACTTGTCGACTAACTAGCCTGCCTCAGTCTTGGGGGCTGTGTCCCAGTGCAGATAAAGTCAGCTAATCACACACTAACTAGCTAATGGCAGCTAGCTTTAGCACAGTTGGCTGCAGTGTGCCACAAGGAAATGTAAGTGTTACAAGAGAAAAGGTCCCTGTTGTGATCCCCTGATACTTTCATCCCCAGCCTTACAGCAAGGCACGGCTCCCAAATGGATTTTTAGCTCTTTTTTTTTTCTTGTGACCAGATGAAAAGGTGGTTGACTGAGAATCTTCTCAGTTCAGTCAGCTATCGGGGGACAGGCCTATACGATACCCAGACATAGTGAAATTCCAAATGTAATCTCAGTCCGCGTGAACTGGTTGACAAGACTGGTTATTGCTTGTAGTTTTGTTCACTCTGACATCCCAACAGAACACTTGTGCTGAATATGCACACACAGCTGCTAAATCAGTAATTTAATAATCATAAATTGGTGCTGTGGTTGTTATGTGACATTTGGCTTGTTTGCTTTGGTAAAACAATTGGTTTGTTTTTGTATATTAAACCTGTACCTGTGTAGGAGTGAAAATTCTGGTGCCATGACAACACCGGTACACATTAACAATATGTGTAGGCTCACAGTCAGACAGGCAGACAGACGGAGGGCCCTGCGAGCCTGGGAGGGCCAGATGTTCCCATGCAGACACGGAGGTGAGATGTTTGCCATGCCGGGCCTGTGTTTGCCTGGCTCTCCACAGAGTCACCAGCTGGCTGCTCGGCGCCCTGAGCCCGGTGTCTGCTTGGGAAAGAACTGGGGGCAGAGAGGCTCTCACATATACACAGAAGATGAAGGAGAGACCACAAATGTCTTCTGTGTCGCCAGGGGCAAAAAGGAACACATCTCACACAAGCCTGTCCGGTGGAGAAAGATCTCTTTTATTCTTCGGCTGCTGTGTAGATGCGAGAGGGACTCGTTTGGTCTCGCTGGAGGCCAGACTGAATGTCAGAGCTGCCATGGAGGCGGCTGACCTTAGCAGCCTTCCATAGACACAGGATGGAGACGGGTCAGCTTTTATCGAACATGTACACAGCAGGGTTTGGAATCGGCATTTAGACATTTGTTTTTGACTTGTATGGCTGCACTTCTCAATGCAACAGAATATTTTCAGCAGTTCCGTTCCTCACGTCAATATAGAGCAAAAATCTGCCAGACCTGTGTCTCGATACCAACTGAACCAATTTGCCTCCATAGAATCATAGTGAGAGCTTTTTCTTTGGCTGGTTTTAAAAAGATCTGTTATATTAACTGAAGAATTGTGTGCAAGGAACTTTTTAAACTGAAAATTACAAATTAAACTGGATGAAAAATTAACACAGTTAAAGGGATAGTTTGGAGTATTTGAAGTGAGGTTATATGAGGTACTTATTGATAGTCAGTGTATTACGTACAGTAGATGTTGGTCGGCACGCTCCCACTTTGGAGAAGCAGAGAGGGGCAGAATCTAAACAATGTACTGCTGTGGACAGGGTCAGCAACAAAAGGTATTTTAGCTACCTAAAAAAGTCCCACCAAAAAAATCAATACTATTTCAAGTGTGTTATATTATAGAATATATATAGAATATATTCACCATTTTACTTTGCCATCAAACAGCCTTTTCCAACAGAAAACCACTGTTATAAAAAAAACATATTGCTGAGTTACTGGTCAACTGCTCCCTCAATCTCTAAGTTTGTTTGTGTTCTTGTGTGTAGAGCTGCAACTAACGATAATTTTCATAGTTGATTAATCTGATGACTATTTTCTCAATTAATTGATTAGTTGTTTGGTCTAACCAATTTATTGATTATCAAAATAGTTGTCAATTAATTTAATAATAGATGATAAAGCGATTCATCATTGCAGCTCTAGTTGTGAATCTGAACAATACTTTTAAAACACAGAAGTCACAACATAACACAAACAAACTACCTTACCATCGCTGTATATAGTCTGTTTATTATCTATTTTTACCATCTGTGTATATTTGATAGGTTATATATATATTTTTAAACTTCTCACTATATTTTTATTTTTATTTTATATTTTTATATTTTTTATATTTCACTTCTATTTGCACTATATCTTTCTTGATCTTGTAAGGAGCACCTGTAACATCAACAATTTCCCCTCGGGGATAAATAAAGTATTTCTGATTCTGATTCTGATTCTGATTCTGAACTAACAAATCCAGGCTGCAGTAAACCAGCAGCTCCTGGGTTCTGCAAATGTAAACTTACAGATTCTGACGATGGAGTCTGGTTGAACAAGGCAGAGAGCGATATAGGCTTATATATTAGGCTTATACAATGGTTTCCTGTCAGAAAAGGCTGTCTGATGGCAGGGTAAAGTGGTGAAAATATTCTAAATATAGTGTAGACTTAAACTGATAATGATTTTTTGTTTTGTTTTTTTGACTGATTTTTGTTGTTGTTGTTGTTGTTGTTTTTGCTTACCCTATCCACAGCAGTACATTACTTAGCTTCCATGCTGGTTCCCCTCTCTGCTTCTCCAAACTGGATGCATATCGACTGGCATCTACTGTAGGTAATACACTGACTATGGATAAGTACCTCATACAACCCCAGTTCCAGGAGCCTGAATGTTCCCTTTAAAGATGAGGCTTTTGGAGGTCAGTGCTCATAAAAGAATGACTGTCCCACAGTTATTACAGCATTTAAATTTATAAAACTGATGGTATTTTTACAGATGTAGACACTGCCGACACTTTAATTATATCACAAGTCACAGTTAAGACTTTAAGGTGTTTAAACCAGCAGCATGTGAGCAATGTGTCAGCAATACATAAGAAGACTAATGGTAACCTAGATTATGTTTTTAATGCAGACGACTAAAAGGTTGAATTGTTTGAGTGCGGAGTCAGGCCAGGCATAATTCTAATTAGGCTTTTTTCTTTATGTGTGTGTGAATTGTATACAGCATACAGCTCATACGGGAGAGAGGCCAGTTAGTATAATGGCAGAGTGGATAAATCTCTCACAGCAGGCCTGTGTAACACTGGAAGCTGTTTTTGTGCGTTAAGCCCTTTTAGGATGATTTGTGAGAGTCAGCGTTCACACAGTTCTGCCTAGCAGAGCTGCTCTGACCCCCCTCTTAAATCAGCCTAGCTGTGCTCGCTAACAGGCCAGGGCTGGTTAATGCTGGGTCAATATTAAGAGTCTGGGTGGGACAAATGCACAGAGACTTAACTTTTTCCTCTGTTAAACACAGTGTACATGTCAATATGAAGGCACTCTAGGTCATTATTCTTGCAGAGGAAAATCACTGGTGTATATTATGTAGGTTTGCCTGTGTACTTTCCTATGCATGTACATAAATGTGTGTGTGTGAGAGAGTGAGATGGGCGAACAGCTGCATTGATTTGGTTTTGTTTGCTGAGCACTTGGAGCAGAAATGTAAGCCGTGGGAACACCTGGAGAGAGGGGGAAAATGGGAGATGAGGTGGTGGTGGTGTCAGCTCTGCTATTGGCTCTGTACCAAGCATACATGCACACACGCAC
>JAJHUR010103203.1:1711-22694 GCA_027495735.1 Lutjanus campechanus
ATGAGTGTGCAAGTTAAACCAGGCAGCAAGCTTAATTATGCAAGTCTACAGTCAGTCCACTTGTCATTGGATGTCTTCAGTTTAGACAAGTGCAAACAGAAACAGGGAAGGTTACAACTCAGTCACATGTAGGATTATAGCAGAGCTTATTAGAACCTGCTTCACATATTCATTGCGTCAGATTGTGGTTTTAAGCTGGAGCTCAGCTGCAATGTAGAGACTTATACTCGCTTCACAAGTTAAGAAAACATTAACAAACCCAGAAGGTAAAACATTTTGCATCTGTTTGCTTGTTTGTTTATTCACATGTCCCATGTGATGTCTCAGAACAGATTTTGACAACTTGAGGAAATGTTACTTCACACGCTTTAAATATCACCCTGGCGTTGATGATGTTGTAACTACAGGTCACATCTTTATCTGCCCGGATTTTGACTTGCAGGATATGTGTTTCTGGCACTGATATGTGTGTGTGTGTGTGTGTGTGTGTGTTTGTGTGGTGGGGGTGTTGTTCTGTCCTGGTTAGGCTCTGTTCAGCTCACTGATGTTGGATTGGTGGCCTGTGGTGTGTGCTGCTTTGTACAGTGGCTCTGGTGAACAGAGGGACATGCTGTGAAGCCCATCTGCTCTCTGGCACTGAAGGGAATGCGGAGACGATGAGTGGGGGACGGGGTGAGCAAGGAGGGTTCAGGTTGGACCTCCCCCCACCTGCCTGTCTGTCTGCTTCTTTGACTGTCTGTCTTTCTTCATTTGTCTGTTTTCCAGACATTTGGGTGAAATGCTTTAAATTGGACTGAGGTCACTCTGGAAGGAATGCTGGCTTGGCTATATATTTGATTTTGTGATTTTGGGGGAAGGTTCCTCTCACACTCATTTTCATGGAGGATTTCTACATAAACTTTATCTGTATGTGAGATTTTTCATGCTTGGCTTCTCCAAAGTAACCAGAGGGACTGAAAACTTGTTTTGTGACATGACAAAGGTCCACTATTTACTACTAGTACTACTACTACTTCATCTACTACTACTTACACTACTACTGTATTTCTCAGAGTTGTATTAGGGTTGGGCAGTATGTTGATATTATATGAATACTGCGGTGTGTGACTAGATATTGTCTTAAATTTTTTATACCTGACAAGCTGTGCACATATCAAAAATATGTTCTAAGTCAGATATAGAAACCCAGCGATGGTGAGAAAGAACAAATAAGTACATTCACCCCCAGAACACTATGTGCCCTAAAAATGTAATGCACACGCAGTCTGCTATGTGAACCCAGGTTGACAATTATGACAGTCAAATATTCCTACATTACTTAAAGCAAATGTAATGTAAAAAAAAAAAATAGATGAAGATAACAATGCCAGGAAAACTTCCACAGGAAATTCCTTTCTCTCCACCATTATCCACAGTCCACAGTATAGTATAGAGTGTCTCAATTTAAGATTATACTTGACTAGACTAAACATAGGCCTAGGCAATAAAAAATAGAGTAGTGTATCAGCAATAGACACTTCATCAATAGCAATATGAAATTTGTTTAATAAAATGTTTACTTTCATATAAAAGCATTAAATGCAAACTGCCATGAAAGCACATAACAGAAATGCCCTGGCTCACAGCCCATCATATCCCTGTACAATGACACGAGTGACACACAAACAGCCAGTGATTTAATAGGTGTGTTGTTTAGTTGCCACAGAGAAACTGAGTACCAACAGTGAGGAAATTATTAATACAAAAGGACAGGCCAGCTTTCCAGTATGTCAGTTTTTTGTCTGTTACCTCTTTGCTGTCATTTTTTAGCTCTGTAATTGTCTGTTTTTTCTGCGTAAATACCTTTTTAATGGTCTCACAAATGTACATGGCAATACAAAACTGTGCAATTAGTTTAATCTTAGTTTAAGTACTTTGCGCTATGATATCCTTGTTTAAACCTCTCCAGCACATTAAATGAACCACGGATTAAATGGATCCTGGCATCAGGCACTGTCAGCTGGTATTGGCTCATTATAAGGCAGTGTAGTGCAATGGGGATAACAGGCACAGTCACTGGGCAGACCACCCTGGCATTACTGGTAGCGGCTCTTGGAACGGAGAGGGTCTTTTATGAGCCTTTTCTTCTCTCAGTAATTAAGAGGCATTACCTTTTCACACAGACAGTAGTGTCACAAAGTCTCACATATTGTGCTGTTTGTAGTGTCAGCAGTCATGCATTAAAAAGACACAAAGCCCTTATGAAGACATACAGTATGGTGGTGGTGTGAGTGTAATGCAGTTGAATATCTGCTGCGTAGGACTTACATGACAGTATTTTTTACAGCTCATCCATCTGAGCTTCTATTCAAAGAATAAAGTAAAAGCCACCACTTCACAGCTGTCCCCATTTGTCAGTCACATGTGAAAAGAGAGCAGTGGTCTTTGGTCTTTGTCCCAGCAGTGAGAGTAATTGCTGTGGAGACTGCTGAGCGGTGTCTAGCCCCGGGGTTTGAAGACTGTTCCTTGAGAGGCTCTAACCAGGTCAGCCAGTCAACCGGAGGGCTCTGGTGTCTGGCCTCTGGCTCCCTGAATCATCTCACTGGGTAGACTCTCACTCCACCTGACCTGATGGAAAAGCCCTGCCTTAGGCCTGCCAGAGGCTGTATTATCATTCGGCATCAGTCTCTTACCTAGACCGAACTTACTTCAACCTGCTGGTGGCCAAATATGTAATGAGATCAAGCTAAAAGCACTAATGGCACATCTCCTGGGTTGGTAATGTGTGTGTGTGTGTGTGTGTGTGTGTGTGTGTGTGTGTAAATATTTGGACTGAAGCCCTGATTTTGTCAGGACGGGGGCAAGCTTACATGCTTTTCAATCTGCAGTGAAAATGTAATATAATGTTCAGCTCTTTCAGCTTCGCGGGTCACCCTTAATAAGCTTATCCGCTAAGCCAATAAGAGATTCGAAGAAAAGCAATGTCCTGATTGTCAGATAAGATGCTAAATCCATTCTGGTGGGGGCCTCCGTTGTGGGGATGATAATTGTTGCTGTCACAGTGGTGGTTTATAGCACTGGATCAAATCAAATCCAATCATGACAGCTTGTTCTGTGCTCTTTGTGTCTTTGTGACACACATGACAACAATCTGTAAACATTTTAATGCATCCGGAGGCTTGACAAGGCCGTGTGTAATTACTGTGTAGATGTGTTTTTACAGCACTGTATGTAATGTTCATGTTTACACAGCAAAATTGTGTGGAATATAACAGTAAGTGACAAGATGTTGCTACAGCTTGACTGCAAATTCCTACCTTTCCGTACAGCTTCATCATGCACTTTGTACTTTCATGTTAGTGTATAACTCTGATTGTGTGATGCAAGTACCGCTAGAAATTTAGGATCCTCTGTCAAGATGTGATGCTGAGGTCTCTCTAACCGATATTTTTGGCTGGACCACAGCAAAGCAGGGACCAGCCCTGTAAGTGCAAAAGGCTGTGATTTGAGTGTAAAAATAAGTAGGTGTGAACATTAGTTGCATACTGTAACTCCAGATTCTACGAGTACAGTCACAGCCCTCTAAGGATTTTCCCACTGGTTTCATCCCTCACCTGAAGTCTTTTAGTCTATGCCCACGTACTACGTGGGCCCCACTTCAGGCTCGCATTGTGTTTAATTGAGCTGAGACTGGACAGCTGGCTCCCAAAACAGTGTTTTCTTGGGGCTCTCACAGCTATGAGGAAAAAATATGCCAAAGATAATACTATTGGTGTGCAAAAAACAAACAACAACAAAAAAAAAAAAAACTGAATTGCAGTACGCAAAATGTGTGGATTGAAAATTACAGATGGAGACACAACAACTTCCAGTGGTCAGTCAAGGCTTTTTGTTAAAAACTTTGAGTGCATTATGGTGTGTTTAGGACTTGTAGCTCAAAGTTTAGTACTTGGGACTTGACTTGGGACTTGTCACTCTTGACAAGTGAATATCTTTGTGTTTTAGACTGACAAAGTAAGATATTTATAGACATCACCTTGAACTTTGAGACACTGTGATTGACATTATTCCTGACATTTTATGGGTGTTGCACTCCTAGAGCAATGTATGGTCAATGCCCCACTAGGTCAGCACACACAACACACATGCACTTCATGAGAAATCGATAACCTTGCGAATGATGCACAATCGTGCATCATATGCACAGACAGTACAATACCTGGTATTCAGCACAAGAGAATGAAACTGGAGCACAACATAAAAGTCACTGCTGTGAGAAGTAGAAACGATGGTTACACACTGTAACAGTCCAGCAGAGTCGGAGAGAAAACAGCTCTCCATGTGCCGAGATTTGCACAGTTAAAGCACCCCAAGTAACAATCACTTGGACAAACCAATCAACTGAAAACACACTGTGTCTTAAAAAAAACACGATATCTGCAGATAAAAGCATATGAAATAGCAGGGAGGAGTGTGTAGATAATTAGAATAGTTATAAATTTAATTAGAATAAATTCTCTGTCAAATCAGACATCTTCAAATATTGTTCTTACAGCTGCATTTCTATAAGAACAAAACATTACTGGAACCAATACAGAAAATAGCAGATGAACATTTCATATCCAGTAATTCACTTTAGACTATTGCTGACTATTTGTGTCACAATTTGACCACAATATAGCACACAGACTGGGATTTGGCCTAGCCTTGTTTCTCTGTACGAGCAGACCCCATCCTGCTTGAGGCCCTCTGACAGCACATTCACACCCCCGCAACTCTTAACTACATGCATCCACCCGCCTTGTCTGCATATCCTACTGATGACTTGTGTGTTACATGTCCCCTCCGCCAACTGCCTGTCTTTAGCTCAAGCCCCTGATGCTGTTTGACAAGTCTAGGCCAACATGTCTTTGAAAACGGTTTAATGTTTTTTTTTTCACTCTCCCCCTGCTTGCCCTCCATTGAGGAACCTTTTCTTTTGAAGTGTCACTTTTCTCTAAGGGAGGACGGGCAGGAGGAGGGTGGGGGTTGGACTACCCGCTTGCATGACTGTTAAACGGAGTCATTTCATTGCACTCGTGCGGTGAAGACTCTGTAGCTGCTGTAGGGAGGCAGAGCAATGAAATGACAGACAGACAGCATCTGCTATCACTAGTCACTGTCCAACCTGACGCTGGCTCTCAGTCTTGACAACCCTCACAGTCAATTTGTGAAAATTAAGTGGCTGCACTTTAAACCAAAGTGTCCCCCCACTTAAAGCCTGAGCCCATCTCAGCTGTCAGTCAGTGCTGGGCAGTGGGCCGGAGGTGTTTGAAGATCCTTTTATCATGGCTGTCCAGCCCCTGTCACAGACATACCACTCCGGCGCAGCAGTCAGGCTTGCGTCTAATCCAATCTGTTACCGTTTACAACACACAGGCCCACAGATGAACACTCAAGATAGTTCAAGTCCATCTCGATTTGGGAATATTTTTTTCCCTTTCTGTCCATTTCACCAAAACTATCATAACTCTGTGTAGCTGTGTGTAACTTCTGGAGTGTCATCTCCTCGTCCTCCCACTCAGTCTCTCATCAAAAAAAAAAATCCACTGGATGAATGAAAACAGCTTTTCTTCTCTGTTTGTCTGTGTCTTAAAGACACACAAACATACTTTTGCCAAAGTGGCAGGGCTCGAGGGATGATCTGCCAGACAGTCTGAAATTTCCACTTGTACATCAAAATCAGAGAAGTGAATAACAGTGACATTTTCTGAATACAGCCATACTCCATGAAAGACGGATCCTTTGGATTTTAATGACCAAATACACCCCCTCTAGTATTAACCTCAAGGCAAACTGCCCTGACATTTTTTCATAGTATTTCAAATTCCAATGGGACAATAAATGTGATATTTGTTGAGCAAATTCATGCCGCCCCCCTGGTGTCAGTGATTTGAGTGATCAATCCTGAGGCTCCTGAGCGGAATGTAATTTTGTCAAGTGTAGTATATCATAGAATTGTATTAACATTGTTATTATGGGCACCATACCATGACTGGATGATTTAACCTGTTATGCAGCCCAATGGTGGAGTTTAACACCCCATTTAGGACTCCTGTGCACTGTCCATTCTCATCTGTGGATAAACCACTTTAACTTATAGATCCACATGGCTTTTCCTCAGGTATCACCCTCAGGTCGAACATTATTGTCTTTGCCCCACTAGTGGTATGGAATTGCAAATTTAGTTTGTAATTTCTCATCCATTCAGCAACTAAACTCTGTATGGAGAATCACATCCTTGCAATGTTGCTCAGCAAGTCTTAATGTGAACATTTCAACTATGTGTAAATAACAATATAATGAACCACATGGGCTGCAGCCACACACTAAATATTCACACCAATACTAACTCATTCACGCATGCACACATACTGTGCCTTCCTTTATATTACAGCACACTAATAGGCTTTAATAAGGTGTATAATTGCCCGACCCAGCTTCTCCTGCTGCTCTTTGATGCAGCCTGCACACTGTAAAAGCAATTGCTCTGTAAATATCGATTAGGCATATCCTGGATTTTAGCTATGCCTAGATACTTGGAAAATTGCTCTATATGTGTATTTTTTCTTACATGTATGTGTGTGGATGATGGGTACGGAGAAAGAGCTCTGCAGACCTGCGTTTTCCACTCCTCCCCCTCCTTCCTGTATTCCTTTTAGTACACTTTGTTGCCCCCTGTAAAAGAGGAGGTCAGGGAGCAGGTGCTGGCTGGGAAAGTGGAGTATTTATGGGAGCACCAAAGGCTCATGGAGTGAAATATTCCCATGTGGGGGCAACTCTGACTGTTAAAGTATCTCCAGTTTAAGAAGAGGGCATAGTGGGGGCTGGTATTTACCCAGCGTGTGCCCAACACTACCACTTTGTTCCAGCCCTGCTTCATCCATGACCGCCTGCCAACCCTCTCCCCCACTAACTACGCATGAGTGGTGACTGAGATGTGACTCAGCTTAAAACACCTGGCTTTATTGAGCTTTTTTGAGCTTTGAAATAAATCCATAGTGAGTTCCAGGAGCTAACCTCCTTTCACAATGTCGTTCTGTCTCCTTTCTGTTCTCCCAGGAGGATTTTGTCTTGTTGGAGAGAGAATATGTTGAGAAGGATGACCTCCTCTCACAGCCTGGCCCCACGGGCATCTAAATCCAGCAAACACATGTTTTTAATTTGAATATGATATTCTACCATTTTTACTAAATGTACTCACTAATGTTTTCTTGACTTCTGGCAAGTAAAGGTGTTGAGTACAATAAACACTAGAAGTGAAAGTGAACGTCTGTTCCCACTGCTGCAGACAACACAGACTCCCACTCATTCAACACTGAGTCTCTGTGACATTTGTTACCACAGTGTAAGAGCTACTACAAGCAGTTTAATCATCCTAAAACCGTAAATGTTAGGAGTGATTAAAGCTTGCAGAGGGTTAAAAAAAGTATTATCCTACTTGGATCATATCCAGATATTACTAGATGAAATATAATGAGGACTTTTGGGTAAGATACAGTATAAAGCAAACATAAAAGCAATTTAGTGAGCTATTATTTTTCCTCCCTTTTGCTGAAACCTTTTTAAAATTCAGTCTACAGTATTCTGCCCCAGTTTTGCACACTGCTGCCGCTTGTGCCTTTTAATGAACTAATTTTACTTGGCTGAACTAAAGCTACAAAACTACAGCTAATTCTCCTATCCACCTGCATTAGACTATAATGAGTTTTTATGTGCACAATTTTTACATTTACCATTGTTACATTCAAGAAAATGGCAAATTAATTCATCAGCACTCAAAGCAAATAGGTATGTAACACCTTTAATGATGCACAGTAGCAGAAGAAAATGGATGTGTTTCAGCTATAGGCTTTCTTCAACATTTCTGAGACATTTGTGGGTGTGTCTTCTTACTAAACAGTAGCCAAGAACCTGCTGGCGATTACCAACCAGTTGATAAAGATTATCAAAACAACATCATCAAAAACTAAATACTGGTTTTAAAAAAGGCCAATAGTTCACAGAAAGCACGACCTGGATTTAATTTTTAAGTGGAAAATCCTTTAAAAAACCCATTGACCTTTCATCTGGGCAGATTGTTTTTATACGTTGTCTTGTTGTGATTTAGTCTGTTATTGATGACAAACCCTCCTGGGACCATGTGCTGATGCCAACAGGGGTCAGTAGCACATTAACCTCTTAGAAAACTGAAAGTTTTCAATGCAAAAAAACTGAATTCTTACACTCCTCCGGATACTTTAGTGAAAGTATCCCACAGTGTTGTATTGTATGCTGGTATGGACACAAAATCACTTACAGCAAGAAATTGGGGCAAAAATGACCTGTGGGAAAATCATGGGACAACACCAGGCTGAGCTGTGCTATATGTACCTGACCAGGCTCACAGAAAAGGCAGACAAGTACACTTTTTCCATACACATATGCATGCTTGGCTTGACTTGGTTTGATTCGGCACGTCAGCCCAGCACGGCAGGGAGTTGCATTTCCATTACAGGAGGGCTACTCTCTTGAAGGTGTGCCTTTTAACTGAAGACAGGCAGCTGAGCTCTAGTCGAGCGGCTGTAAAACAGTGAATAAACACTGAGCATTCTATAAATTCTTCACAATAAAAGTCTTGTATTATTCAAAAGCTTTTATTATGACGCAACAAAACCAAGACACTTTTTGTTTTTTTATCGGCAGTAACTTGACACAGCTTCTATACAGCTCATAGAGAACATTACAATAAGTTCAGCTACCTCATCATAAAAACAGTGAGTATCACAACACTCATTTGGGTGCAAAGGGGGGTCATCAGGGGTTGGCTGTGGTTGGCGAGACGTCATTGTAATCCGTTTGGAAGCGAGTCGGGCTCAGTTTGCCACCTCTCCAGAATAAGTCCATCTCAGACATGATATAAGTGGTAATAGAAATGCAAATCAACCCGGCACTGCTTGACTCGGCACGGCCAGAAGTGCCGATGGGAAACCCCAAAGCCCATTCCATCCACTTTCAGTGCAGTTCCAACCACTCCCTTCTGGTCAGCAGCGCAGCTACCCTATGATCAGAACAAATCGGGGAAAAAAACTCATGGCAATAAATCAATCAAACAATACAGAGCAGTCATGGTGAGTCTGGGGAAAAACATGGACTTAGGCCAGCGTATCTCAAACTTTTGGCATGGCTCCCTTCAGAAAGCGAAAAAAGTTTAGCCCTCCACCCCACAATTATTATCAGTTATTAACAATGATTGGGGAAGCAACTGATTAAAAAAAAGGTCAAGTTGAATTTTAGTGAAATAAAGGCCAGCATGATAACCTCAGCAAACTCCTGTCTTTCCCTTCATAAATCATATTAATTTAAATTTATTTCACTCTATATTTCTCACTTGGTCATCCACACCACCCCTGTAGTGGGTCTGCACCCCCCAGTTTGGGAACCACTGATCTAGGCCTTTGCCCTACAATGAATTGGTGACTTGTCCGGGGTGTACCCCTCCTCTCGCCCAGTGTCAGCTGGGATAGATTGTAGATTGTTGGTATACAGTTACTGACAAGCACTTAAATGCCTGTCTGGACTGTGATGTTACAGATGATCTGAGACTACAGCTGCTTTTGTTTACCTGATGTGCTTTAGTGTGTCTATATGTTTAGTGTGTCTATTTTCTGAACTGTACCACAAATTAAAGTTTTCTGAGTCAAAGGTTGATTTGGACTAGCTATAGGCTGGGAAAGAGTTGAGGGAAACATTCATGATATCAGAGTTGGACCGTATGACCAGTCGATATCCAATTTTTAAAAAACGCCGGATATCTGCTTGATTTTCAGCAGCAGGATCAAACGGTCTAATCCTTATCTCTACATCATCATTACTTGTATCCTTCAAAGCAAGGAGGAGGACACTTGTTTTGCTGATAATGTAGGATGACAAGATAATCAATAACACTGCTGTGTGATTTAAAAAAAAAAAAAGAACTCCTGTTTTGACTTCTGTGTCAGTGTATTGAATCACATCATCCTGTGTGCTATAACTTCAAGGTCTCCAAAGATGGTATACTTATCAGTCGAAACAATATGATTTCTGGTCTGTATTTTGGCATTTGATCAGACCGGGGTCAGGGGATGTGATGTTCTGTTGAGTGAGCTTCTGGTATTTAGTGATGAAGTGGTCTGTGATCTCCACATTGTTGAGTTGTAACTTCAGGGGGGTAAGCTGTGAAGCTGTGTGAGTGACTATGATTAAATGTAATTAAGTCCTGAAAATGATCAGCAATGAACTTTGTTTAACCTCTCCCTTTTTGTTCAAGTAGTCATTCATTTTTATTTTCAGTAAAAAAATCATAACATCTTTTACAGATCTGGTGCACACACACCCTTCTCCATCCTCCTGCTGCTCTAGAAATTGGCCCTGGAAAAAAAACACAGTTTTGTCCATTTTTAAAATTAATTCCAATCACAACTGCTTAAATGTGTGACAAGTACTATTTATGACTCCCAAACTTGGAAGTACGAGTTGATGATGAGCACTTCAAGTCAGCATAAGTAGTCCTTCATCATGCCGGAAATGAGAGTAAGGCTTTAATGACTATGGCAAGAAATGGCTGCAGGGAGGAGGAAGAATCTGAAAGCTCGTATTTGCATGTGTTGAGTCATTGCTGGAAAGTTCTTATCTCTTTTCGCTTTTCATCAGATCCACATTCCCTGACGGGGTAAAAAGAAAATCAATTTCCCTGCATTCCCTTCCGCCTCATTTCCCTGCTTTTGATAACATGGTAGACCATATCCTCTTAGTAATTTGTCCATATAGGAGTTTCGTTCTTCCCAGTGAATTGTCTCTGATTTTTGATTACCCCCAGTCCACTGGTGATGTAACTTAACGTAGCACCATGAAATTGAGTGTAATAATGGAGGATAATGTTCACAGGATGTCTGCTGTGCTGCTTCTGATAAGGGCACTCTCGTGACTATTGTATAATTATGACATGCCATCTCACAGCTAATTGTCTGTAATGTCATCCTTAGTTACCCTGTCATCTGACAACAGATCATGTACCAATGCAAAATTATAAGGCTGAGAATACACAGAATTATGAAGAGAAGGCTAGGTCTTTCCATCATATCTGTCTTCGTTGTTTTTTAATAAGTGAAGGCTTTACCCTTTGGGCTCTTAACATAAACTCAAAACATACGCCTGTTCTGATTCAGGTATCAGTTTTTTTTTCTCTGCACATTGTGTCCAAATTAGGACAGGATATTTCCAGTCAGGATTTGCCCAGCATTTTTAGATTTTAGGCTATTTTCTATCATATAGTTAACTCCTCTCTCAGACACACATGCCTGCACACACATCTTACAAATGGATAAATAGAGGTGAAGAGAAAGTAAACATCTATGGAAAAGAGCTGCCTCTTCTTTAAATTGAGCTATCAACTCTGGAGCAATAGCTAGGAATAGCAAACAGGGAGGGGACTGCTTTGCATAAAGTTTGCATGGGAAAACAGAGAGCTTGTGCTCGAGGTGCATCTTTTACTCAGTATTCATCCAAATCTAGCTAAAACATTGGATTGAGTGTCAGGAAGAATACAATTTACAACATAATGTTAACTGTTGACAAGCTACTGACCATGAAACACCCTTATAAATCTGACTGATGTCAAACAGAATTGTCAACTCTTGTTTCCAGTCTGGCATTCCCTCTCCCCTAACTGACTGGATGACGGGAATTCAATACCCCCTAACCAATCACTAGTGACCTACGTATCCACCTGAATCTAATGTCATTTTAGGTTGACACGGAGGCATTGCCGTGCCAATATTCTGGCTTTTCTGGGGTTTTAAGAGTGGAATGGAGCCAAGAGTAGAACCTCAATAGCAGAGTCACGTTTGTCTATAGCTGTCACCATTATTATTACTCCTCCTTGATTCTGACATTAATCCTGTCCGTGGCACTGATTGGCTGTTGTTAGCTGCCCCACAGCATTCTTTGGATTGATAGTTTTTTCAACCAAGAAACCACTGTTTTGTGTCATTATGCCAGACAAAATCTGTCAATTCTGTGTACAGACAATCTTTTTTAGGAACTTGGAAGAGAAGTAGTTACTGATCTTGGATAACAAGTTTGCAATGTCAGTCTTTAGACAGGAAGAATCAACACTAGAAGTTTGAACTTTACAAACTTAATAAAAAACTTGCATAGAGTAATCATCTTGCAAACTTACACATGCAATACAAACAAAAAGAAAAGAATGCTGGAGAAATAAACAAAGCAACAAAGAAGTGTAACTTACTCCAGACGCAACAAATTTAGACCGATAATGGAAAGCAGCATTATGGCCACATTGTGTGCTGGATGACTGACCCATTTCTCTTGTTGGGAAAAAATGTGGGCTTTTCATTTTACTTCTGCTCAAGCCTTTCTCTACACTGCCCAAAGCAACATTTTATCTCAACAGTTGTTTGACATTTGCGCAACCAAAACAGTGAATTTTTGCCACTTGGAAACACTGCAGTGGTGCGTTTTACAGCTGACACACTGAGCAATACTGCAAAACTGAGCCATACAGTGAAGTAGGTATTAATTCATTTATGGGGTTTTAGAATGTGACAATTTATGTATGAATATTAAAGAAAAATTAATTTAAATAACCTTTTAACATGGTATCTGTGTTGCCAACAGAAATGAAAGTATGCCGTTGAGCAATGGTTAGTATATTGGATACCATGAGAACTGTACTTCCAGATAATAATGATAAATTATGTCCAGTTTTTCCCTACTGAAGATTGGACTGCTAACCAAAGCACTAAACATAACAGGGCTGGTGTGAACCTGAGCCCACTGCAAACTTCCTAGGTTACACTATCATGTAATGAGAAATTGAGTGCAAATGATGCATTTGAGAAATATCTCCTAGCTCTCAATGGCCTTGCAAAGTAAATTAGTGCATAAATTAGGAAATGAATTATACATAAATAGCTTACTCTGAAAATGAGAAGAGGATTGCTGATGTGTGAAACATTATTTTTTTCATCACAGACCTTTCTTCTAACTTTTATTATTTTAATAGTACTCAATAGAGCATAAACATTTAGTTTGAGAATTGATGTTTACACACAGTATCTACAAAGGAATGCAGTCTGATCCTGACATATCCCTGTATTTCCCTCTTGAGTGATGACCATGGAACCATGGCAACAGCAGCATGGTAAAAAGAAAAGACGGACAAAAGGACCAGAGCCTGTTGTTTTCTCTGTCTACTGTTCCAATGTCATGGTGCGGCTGAACAAGCCATTAGGACGCAGAGAGTTAAGCCAGATATGAGACATCTGGCCGATAACATCAGAACACATTCTTTCCATTTCATTGCATTACATGCACTCAAAATTCAAACACCCTGTAGCAAGTTACGATTATTCAATTTTTTCACAGCTCATCACACGTTCACACCACTGTCTCTGTGGACTCAGCAGTGCACCTCCACTTGAATCTAGACAGATCTCAAGTGGGAAGGGGATAAGAGTTATCGTCCCTTGACCTTGAGCTCCACTGCCTCCACTGCTCTTTCATCAGACACTGCTCCTCCATCTTAAACAGATCTGTTTGGAAACTCCTCTTAACCTGGCACACACGCAGGGATCCAGGGCAAGAAAGCGGTATTGATCCTGTAACCTTACAGGCCACTCGATAGGAAGGAGTAGAGCTACAGATGTAAGTTACAATGTACTGTCAGAAAAACTGGATGTGCTTCAGAAAGAAAAAAAAAAACACTCTTCAGGGTCTCACACTGCCAAACGCAATCAATTTCTGATGTTTCACTACATGAGTGAATGAGTTGGTGCTAAAGTGTTGTACACACACTGAATGTAAATGTGAAGTATTCTGAGTAGGCTGTATCCCTGCTGCATGCTCAGATCCACATACAGTAGAGTATAAAAGGAAATAGTGAAATCTGTTTACTGTCAGATTTGGCCCAGATGAGCAGATGGAGACGGTTTCTCCGAGGAACCCGCAGGGAAGGCCAGACTCTATCCTCCTCTTTCCTCTCCCTGTCCTCTTGACAGTGCCAGCTCTTTGCCACCGCGGGCTGAGGAGGTGGCAGTCTCAGCCTGGTTTTCCTGTCACCCCAGGGCAGGGGGAGAGAAATAGCCATCTGTGATTTACCCAGACTCTGGCCATCGTCTGCCACGGGCAAGGGGAGGGATGAGGAGCGCTAAATCTTCCTGAAAACATCTATGCACCCAAGTGCGCTCCAAATCACTTTAACAAAGGCATCTATTTAGCTCTGTGTATACTCTGTTGTTGTATACTTCTGTAAAGTAGAGTAATACTCTTGCAAGAATTGCACCACATCCAAACCTAAGCCGATAGTCTGTACATTCCAAGCTCAGACAAATTATTTTAACTTTCAGCAACCTCAATTATGCTCACATAAAGTTTTAACTTAACTAGAATGCCTTGTCAGCGAGTTTGAGTTTATGATATTAAGTCACCATGTGAAACCCTATTATATGGTTTCCTGGAATAAACACAGCATGTCTAGACCATGTCCCCTCCCCTCCCAGACATAGCCCTCAGTGGCTGCCAGAAAAGATGGAATAATTGAATCCTGAGCAGAAAAGAAAAAGCACCAACAGTGGGTCCCATCTCTGTCTGTCTCTCTTTGTCTGTCATTTTTAGATGAGTAAACTGGACTGGAGTTGTGCTGAATATGTGGCATGCTGTGGTATTTTTGTGATGTGCTGGCACCCTCTGCTGCTAGCTAAGGAGAATGCTTTGGACCCCTTTTATGGAGGAATCTCATTTAAGATGTGCTAGTTTTACCACTAGAGCTCTCCTTTCACCGTCTGCCGCTCAGACTGGTATATTTGAATCTTAAGTTGAATGCAATCTTCCCTCTTAATTGGCTGCATTTCAGCTTAGCAGGGTTGATCTGTTTTCAGTTCCACAGGGCAAAGGCACTGCGATTGACTCATTGGTGAGTAGCTGTAATGTAGAGAGGGGCAATTGACATGTACAGCAATTCTGAAAAATGTACCAATATTTCCTGCAAATGATTAATTTTCAAAAGCCACACTCAGAACAAAGTAGCATTTCACATCATTAAAGTCCACACCTCTGGGTTGTACCCCACAAGCCGATATGACTTTTCAGTGTACTCTGTTTAATGTAGGCACACTGGTACACACATGCTGATTGACACACACACACACACACACACACACACACACACGCACACACACATACACACAAATTCCCTGTCTCTCTCACTCTCTTATTACTGTCTATCTCAGAGCCAATTTGCTGTAATGTTCTGTGATGCAGGGGAACTGGTTGGCGATAATGAAGCTAAAATAAGTAGAGCTTATTATACAGTGGCACATTGGAACTATGCAGGGCTCTCTCTCCACACAAGCGCATGCACAGCAGTCATTTCTGCAGAAAAAATATGCCACTCTAAAGGGATCAACTCGCAGGGACACAAGCTTGTTAGTGTAGAAGGCTGAAGCGCCATGTGTACTGTATGTGTGTGTGTAGCTGAGGCTTTCTCTTCTGTGTAAAGCAGAGATCCCATGTGTCTGAATGTCACACTTCAGAGCTAACTGGGTATAATGAGCAAAAAATGTTGCAGCAGAAAAATAAATTCTTTTGATTGTCGTCAGTTACTGAAATCTTCTGGTTGACACAGTGTAGCATCAACAGGTATGTACAGGGTCTGAAAAGATACTTTACATCCTTGAAAACAATGTGATTGAGTTAAATGAAATATTTTTAGTGTTAGCAAAGGATTTGACTAGTGAATTATGTACTTGAAAGGGCTGTATGTGCACAGTTTGAGTGAAATATGCAGATGCTTCATTGCTTGGTGGGCTCTCAGCTCCTTTCAGTTTATTTTATCAGATTACTACCATTAGGGCTCTATGATATGGCTAAACTTAATATTAATTATTATCCAATCAATTAATCAATCTTAAGTAAAATAAAACTTGAATTACTTACTTTGAATTATGAGAAATGATATTTAGAAACAGTATGGGTATTATACTCTTAAATATATACTGTTGCCTTCAGTGGTTGTGTATTATACAGTAAATGTATAATGATCAGAAAAAACAAGATACAGTTTGTTATACACTGCCCTCACGTTTTGAGGGGTTAAGAGCAACCATCATTATTTTTTAAATACAGATTTGCCTTTGCACAAAAGGTGAGGTTCACACAGATCAATATGGCAGTGCTAATAGGATCTACCTTTATTCCTTTTAAGTGTGCTTTAGATCACTTTGATAGCACCCCACCCCCCTAGCTGCCGTTAACCTTGATTCAAGTGTCTTTGGCTCGCTGCTATCTCTTTGAGTTGACCTGCTAAGAGCTGGAGTGGAGATGGCTGCTTTGATGCCTTTATGCTGAATCTTCTGCTTCTCCGACTCGCCTGCAGCTATACAATACACTTACACAGAAGACTGTCAGAAGAAATGGTGGAGAGAAAACAAGCCGAGCAGCAGGGAGGGTGTAATGTGTATCAGGGAGCATGCAGAGAGCACACATGTATGTGTTTGTGTGTGCATGTTGTGAAGTTTTGTTGTCTTCTGGAAGTGACTGATGTAAGAACGATGGGAGTCAAGAGGCCACGTACCACACATCTCTCTCCTCCTCTCCCTTTACGCCCCCCCCCCCCCCCCCCCCCCCCCCCCCCCCCCCCCCCACCCTTTCCCCTGTCAATGCTACACATGTAGTTCACAGGTTACGATCAATAATTTGTACTCTCCACCCCTCTCAAAGAGAGATGGCCCAACCTCCACCAATCCACAGTAATGGCTGTTGCTAAGGAGCATGGGTAATGGGATGCAGTCTATTTTTCAGGCATGTTTCAAAGTTTTTAATGGCACCGCTCCCACATAAGAGCCCCTGTGTGGATTGTGGTAATGGGCAGCAGAATGAGCAGGCGTCCTCTCCATACTCTGGAATCATGAGTGTTATAGCTCGGAGGTCATTATCCTCTGGTCCCATGCTGACTTATCCTCTGCCATAGAAAAAAAGTCAGAGAGATGTCCTCAAAATGGATTTTGTTGCCTATACTTACACAGCAAACAAGCCAAAATTGCTGAAGAGCAAATAGACACTCACTGGTGTTTATTTGTGTTGCAGTGACCTGGCTGAGTTTGTGCTGCCAAAACTAGAGGGGACATGTCATCATGACCTTTAAAGGCCACCCATGTACACCTTTTTTCATGACATCAGTGTCAAATTATATGTTGTAATTACTACAAATAAGGGACATGGTTACACAGGTTAGATAATTGGGAGGTCCTACCTCACACCTATTCTTTTGTTAATTGGTATATTTTAATATTAATATTAATATTTCCATCTCCTCCGTCCTTCCTTGGGATCACTCTGCACACATTTTTTTTCTTTTCTAGATGAGTTTTTGCCACCCTATTAGTCGGTCGGTTAGTGCGCGTCTTTGGGCTGAGCAGAAATATCACAAATACTATCAGATGATAGACCTTTTTCAAAGCAGCTGTTGACATGAATTAGAAAGATAAATACATGATAACTGATACATGATTAAGGTTCTGTTCCATGCAGGTGAAACAGACACAGGGTGCTGCTACACTAAATGGAACAGGAACTTAGTATCATTGTTAACACCTCTGTTTACCCCACCCTCAGTTTTCAAATCAATTTGGCTGCAGTGAAAAAGTGTCTTTTGACACAATATTTGGCACTCATGGCCATACATTCATGTGGCATAGAAGATGGAACCTACTAACTCTGTTGATATCCTGGCCTTTCATTTAGCACCTTAAAAGTCAGTCCACCTTTAAGTGAGGTGGTTGTCACTGACTTCAGAGCTAAGTCAGCTGCATCTTCAGTAAGAAAGATATGGAGACTCGACTTAGATCTTGAGGAGTTATTCACCAACAAATGATCCAAACTGTACACATACCACACTGCTGTGTTCACAGCTATAACGTTACTGCTAACTTTTCACAACACACTCTCACTCTCTGAACTGCACACTCACCAATGTTATTCCATAAAAAAAATGTGTTACTTGTTTCACACATTTTAGTTTAAAACAACATCTAAAAACAAAAATCTTAGGCCTTCTTCCAGGCATCTGCAGGGCTTGCATAACACTGGTGAAAACCCTGCATTTATGTTCAAATGTGAGTAAAAATAATAACCTCCTCACAAGCTTCTGCTGTACCTTGTGTTTAGGACATGTAATAAAATGATAATAAACTAAACTAAGATAATGAACATGGTAAATAGTGAACCTGCTAGACATTAGCATGTCAGCATTTACCTCAGCACTTTGAATAACTACAGCCTTGCACAGCTGCTACAGTGGCTGTAGCTTGTTTTCTTGTAGTTTGTTTCTTGGCTTGTAGTTTTTTATTGCGCGTGCCAGTGTAAAATTGTATAGTGTTTGAGTTTTGCTGAAACCTGGAAGAAATTATTTTCCTTTATTTTTTTTTTTTGCTCCAAGGCAATGTGTGTTTTTTAGTTAAAAAAAATCCATCATATTTCCTGTAAAGCAAATGCAGCACCACTTTTCATACAGTTCTTTTCACTCAAGGGCTTGCTAAAGGATGTGAATTATGAAGCTCAAATTGATGAAGATAGTAGCGGCAATGTAACGAGAACAGAAATCTGCCATCCATGCACCCAGTTTATAATTGTCTTTATTAGTAAATTAAGTAATTATAAGATAAAAGATCTTCATGTAGGAGATACCTCAACCATGATGAGGCCAAAAGCCCAGTTGGAGTGTGCAGTGCAGTAGGTCACAGTGAGTACAGAAAAAATCTCTCTGGGATTGTTTGCTTGTTCATTACTTATCCCGCCCACTCAAGCTTCTAATTATGATTTTGCATTTTTATTTTCTGTTCTTTGCTCCAGTAGATTTGTTCAACAGCTTGTGCTTAATCCCCTTGATATTTCTGTCCGGCTTCAAGAGACACACTTGCACATATGAGGACACACTTATTAACACACACACACACACACACACACACACACACATAGGTGGTTCATTTTATGTTGTAGAATTACTGAAGGTCAGTGTGTCAGGGTTTATATGACACAGCAGATTCTTGCATATTAAAGGAATATTTTGATTGATACAGTTGACTTTTCTTTTAGCAATCAGAAAACTGAAAAGAGCACTTTGAGTTTTCCTATCAGAGATGTTAATGACTACTACATGTGGACATGTCTAGTGGTTGAGCTGTAGCTGATGTGAGTCCACTATCTCCATGTCCTGTCTCCACTCAGCTTGTCACAGCTGGCTAAACACACCAGACTGCAGCATACATGTGGCTTAGCTTACACTGTTCTTACTAGAGATTATTGTAGAGGAATTAAACTGGAAAAAGTGTCTGTCCATGTTTGTATGCAGGCACCCATATGTGTGTAGCCCACTGTGGAATGAACATTGCTAAAGGGACACCTTATAGACAAGTGAGAGCTTGTGCCAGTAATGTCAACTGCGATAAACAACATGGCTGCAGCTATGTTCTTCACCGATCTACACACAGGTAGCCACACAGTGACTCTATCAAACAGCCATAAAGTTCCTCTGGTGACTGTCAAAGCTCCAAAAGACTACCTGTCTTGCCAGCGTTGAAACAGAGAGACTGACACTGACACATCGCTGTCCGTTCTACAGTACTGATCGGGGGGTTCTAGCAGACTATAATTAGCCTTTAAGATATGTTAAAAAGATATGCACTAAGGTGGCTTCTTCTACAAAGACCCAACCTGTGCATCAGAAGTCATTCACACACATTCATACACCGTTGGCGCAGCCATCGGGAGCAATGTGGGGTTCAGTGTCTTGCCCAAGGACACTTCGACATATAGACCAGAGGAGCCGGGAATCGAACCACCAACCTTCCAACTGGGAGACGACCCGCTCTACCACTGAGCCACAGCTTGAATGTAAAAAATATCACATACAGCCCTACACTAATGTTAACTGTATGCTTAGATGGTTTTTACACTAAAAATAAATGTAAGCGTAGAACCCTGCATCGTATGAGAGACAGTCAACCTTGTCCACTGTTCAATACGTGACAAAACCAACAGAAAATCTGCTCACAATTGTAGCAATAATTCTGATGTTGAAAGCTTGTTTTCTCCCACCAACTGATTCATTGTCTTTGTTATGGCATTCAGTACTCTTTTTAACAGTCCCGGGTAGAGCTATTCTCTTATCTTGTGTGGGTTATTAAGTGAACACTGGAAGGATGCTATTTACATGTGTTGTGATTGTTGTGATTAAACTACTTTATGCGCTTTTTCTCTGGCTTCCAGCAGGTTCCTTTACTTATTTTCTCATGACTCATTCTGTGCTTTTCATTTCTGTTTGTCCTCCTTTCAAGCTTCTCCGTCTCTCTTTTTTCTTGGTAATCATTCGGAAGTGTTGTCGTCCAGGGTGCACATGTAACAGAGGCCCTGGCTTGCATCAGTCCAGCTTCTACTCCACTCCCAGCCATCCTGTTTCTGAACCTTTGCCTTACAACTCCCAAAGCCCCCACTCGCCCTGTCCCAAGTCTCTCCTGTCTGTGAGCAATTAATCTGTGTTTATCTCCTCCTTCCTGCGTTCATCTGATCTGTCCACTGACCGACGCCGGGACAGCTGGGTCTGTGGGCTGCGTTCCTCGCAGAAGAGAGGGTGAATGCGTGCGAAGGCGTTTAGGCAGGGAGGAGGTGAACTGAAACATCATGGAGCTGGCATTGGCTCATGCATCTGTAAGTCATTGGAACATGGAATCATTTCCCCTCCTTTTTCTCTTGCGTATTTCTCTCTGGAGCCCATTTTTTCCCCTCCTCAACTGGACCCCTGTCCAAATCGCCTGCTGACTTGTGTTTAGAAATGAGTTCCAAATGAAGTCCTGGCTCGGAACTCAGACAGACAGTATGTTTGTGTGTGTGTGTGTGTGTGTGTGTGTGTGTCTGTGTGTGTGTGTAAATC
>JAJHUR010103205.1:0-20127 GCA_027495735.1 Lutjanus campechanus
CACTACGCTAATGTGGTGGCATTTAAGACAGATGACACAGATGAAGAGGCTGCTGTGCTGATTTGTGTTAGCGATCTATTAGAACTGTTGGCATCTGAACGTCTTGAAGGAAGGCCTGCTCTGTGTGGGATATCCAGGGGGCAGAATGGCGGAAAAATGAAAGAAAACATCCAGATTCGGACGATCCTCAGACAGGTACAGGTGGTTCGAGTGTTGTGGGCTGACGAGATCAGTCCACAGTCTCCCATTTGTTCAACAGACACACACTCCTGTTTGTCATTGGTCAGCAGCAGCAGGGCTGATGGTGGTGGGGAGGGGACGTGTGTGTGTGTGTGTAGGGTGTCACCATATGACCAACCCTACCAGCTGGATCAGGACCTTCTGTCACAGTGAATGATACATCATGTCTGATGCATATACACAACTGTCCTCCATATTCATAACACACAAGAATCACAGTAAAACTGACAATAAAACATGATTTCATCATATGAATATACCACTTACAGTGTTTTGGTTAATAAAAAAAGCTTTTTATTTCAACATGTGACCTTAAAAGGATAGTTTGGGTGCTTTGTATGAGGTATTTCTCCACAGTCAATATATTACCTACAGTAGACCACCAGTCCACTCGCCCACAGCTAGGAGAAGAGGCAGGAGTATTTTAGCTGCCTAAAAAAAAAATCAACATCAACAAGTGTACGTTATATTTAGAATATTTTCACTGCTTAACTTTGCCATCAGACAGCTTTTTCCAATGGAAAACAGCTGTTTTATAAGCCACCAAAGCCACCAAACTCCTTTGACAAAATCAGTAAATTTACCTCACAGAACACAGGAGTTATTGATCTACCGCTGCCTTGATCTGTTAGTTTGTGTGTTATTGTGAAACTTTGGTACATCTGAAGTGGCAGACCAGCAACTCCCGTATTCTGTTAAGTAAAACTGCTAATTTTGCCAAATTGGTTTGGTTGTGATATCTGGCTGATGTAACAGTGGTTTCCCATCAGAAAGGGTGGCTAAGTGGTGAAAATATTCTAAATATAGCTATGCATAAACTGATATTGATTATTTAGGTGTCTAAAATAAGTGTTGCTGCTGACCCTGTCCACAGTAGTACATTCCTTAGCTTTCTACACCAGTACTCCTGCTGCTTCTCCAAACTAGGCGTGTGCTGACCTCCATCTACTGGAGGTAAAACACTGACTGTAGAGTAGTGCCTCATACAACCACACTAATAATAATAATAATAATAATAATAACCCAAACTATCCCTTTAAGTTTTCAGTCCTGGGTAATTCTGTGTTCCTGGTGCTGATGACAAGTGAAATAGTACCTGTATTGACCACTGGGGGCAGTAAATATTAGGGTTGTTCTGATTACGATACTACTCAAAAATTGCCTCAGTTAACAGCCTAAAATACCGGACTGGGTATTGGCCAGCCCGCAAGTCCACTAGGGGTGTGCCATATCATACTGTTCATGATTAATTTTTTTCATGATAACAAAAATTCTTACCATGATAATGGCCATATTATGAAGTGTTGACATAATGATGTCATACTGTTACACACAGCAACAATAAACGTGGCTGAAGGCGAAAGTAACATTAATATAGTTTCCACAGTGGAGGAGTTAGATCCAAAAATAGAAGTGGTTTTGATGGTGCATGTTGTTTGGTTAAAGAAGATCAACTGTTCAATAAACCACGGTAATATGCAAGAAGTACAAGAAGACTACAGAAGCAATACAACAAAGTTGTTGTAGTATAGTGTTGTCGAGTACGACGAGAGCCAAAAATCCTGTGAGGGCAGCCCAACAGCTCTTCTGAGTTCTAAACCAAAAATATTTCTCAGTATTTTGTCATATCAGCAAGAATATCATTATCACAGAATACCCTGAAATATCGTGATATTATTTTAGGGCTATATGGCCTACCCCTAGAGTCCACAATCCAATCTGATACCACATCATTCATAAGTCCTGAAACGGCAGTTATTTTTAAACCTCAATCAGACCAGACAACAATGACTGCAGTCATATCATCCATACAGGGTCAGTAGCAAACAGCTGTTAAAAACAATAATCTGTATGTATTTTAAGCACAGTTATCAGATTGTATCAGCCGATATGTGTCGGTATCATCTTGAGCAGCTATCCTGATAGAAATGCAATCAAAGCACCACAACTGCTGTTTGTTTACAGTGCAGCCACACAAACTGTGGACTGACAGGATTCATTATGTCATGTTGTTTTAATAAAGAAGTCAGTCAATAATGGCATCTGACCGGGGTTGGGCATCGTTTGGATTTTTCATGATTCTCAAATCTGATTCCTTGAGGGGCCGGGTCAAAACATGCTTATTTCACTTTAATTTGGAAAATATTTTAATAATTTGTTGTCTTTCATGCTTCACAAATGTAAAGATTTTACGCTTTTCCTTTTACTTACTTCATTTTTTTTTAAAATCTAAAATTGGATATCTGCAATAGTGACACTATACTGATACAAAACCTCTTTTTTTATTATTACTATTATTATAATTATTATTATATTTAAGTGTGAGTTTACACAGCCTGAAAAAGAACTAAAGTTTATCGGTGATGGACTGTGTGTGTGTGTGTGTGTGTGTGTTCACATCCAATAAGCTTTTACTATCTGTGAAGCTCATTTAGTGTTCATGGCGTCCTTCAACCATTGTGGGGCGCTGTAGGATGATTCACCCCTTGATGCATTGCTGAGTGTTTATGTTTGCTCTTTTGTATTCCAGAATGCAAAGTTTACATTTTGTTAGTGTTTTAATGTACAGTTGTTACTTTCTGTTAGTGTTTGTGATGTATTTGTTCACAAAACTGTGGTTTGTGTTGATAATTGCCATTCCTGTTGTCATCATGAGTGGGGCGTCTAGTGCCTTTCACCACTCCAGCTGCAGGATGAGTTGGATGTAGGGCTGCAACAAACAATCATTTGATCTGTTGATTAGTTTCTCCATTAATTAATTAGTTGTTTGGTCCATAACGTGTCAGAAAATGGTGAAAAAATGTTGATCAGTGTTCAGGCCCATGATGACTTTCTCAAATGTCTTATTTTGTCCACAGCTCACAGATATTCAGTTTACTGTCATAAAGTAGTACAGAAACCAGAAAATATTCATATTTAAGAAGCTGGAATCTGAGAATTTTTACTTTTTTACCTTGAAAAATGGCTTAAACGGATTAATCGATTATCAAAATAGTTGGTGATTAATTTCATAAATAATTGTTGCAACTCTAATTGTAGATGCCTGAAACCAACGACAGGTCAACCAATAATAACATGGCGTGATCATAAATATAATATAGAAGGGAACTGGAGCAATACGTAATTGGAGCCATACATGTGGCAAATATAAGCGCCAGTGAAATCATCAAATCGAAAATTTTGTTGATCAGTGATTCCTTAAGAATCGCAATTTTGGAACTGGTACTCGATGCCCAACCCTACATCTGACACTGATGATGAGGTGTTGTCTTCTGTTTCACGTCTGGTAGGTGCATGCATAGTTTCCTGTGATTCCCTTTTGTGTGGATACACAATTTGAATCCTGCACTGGACAGACGAACAACAATAAAAACAACTATTGAGAGAAATCATTCATCCTTTTGGAATAGACAGTTAGGAAGATTCAAGTTGCATGCCTTAGAACGTCTTTCATCTGATAACAGCTGCAACAGTTGAGCTGTTATTCTTCTGTAACTGTGAGTTGCATAAGCAAAGTAGAGTGGTACTGCAACAGAAGGTCCTGATCCAGCTGTGAGGGAACTGTGGGTGGTGACAAAGAGGGGGCACCTCAGTACATATTCACAGGTTTCAGTCAAATGTTTCCCACCTCCTCCGAAGGTCCTCAACCTTCTTTTTTTGGGGTGTAGCTGGCTTGGCCATAGTCAGCAGATCCCCAAAAGGATCCTGAGTGGTCTGGCTGTCCCCTTCAGCACGCAGCGGCTTTGCCAGTAAGTTCACGGTTGCGCTGGGGACAGGCGAGTCCGCTAGGCTAGACAGAGTGTGGTTGCTGGCGGAGGAGGGAGGCAGGGAAGTGACGGAGGAAGGGAAGGCTGACTGGAGCAGTCCGTAGCTGTGGGGCAGAGCTGAAGTGCCGGGTGAATGCTGTCTGTAGAGCCCCGGTAGTGTGGAAAAAGGCTGTGGCTGGGGTGGAGTGTGTAGGAACGAGCCCTGTGGAGGCCCGTAGACTGCACTGAAGGGGTTCCCACTGACAGTCGGTGAGTAATGCATCTGAGGGGAGGTGTGCTGCAGAGACTGGGCAAAAGGGTTGAGGGATACGTGAGGGTGCAGGGGGAAAGGAGGCAAGCCCTGTGGGTAAGACCTGGGTGGTAGTGCTGGTTTGCAGGTAGACGATGACACACCTAAATCTACACCGTCACTGCTTGTTGCTGAGCTGTTAAGGGGGTCTAGAAGGCTGATCAGATCTATACTGTCCTCAGCAGCCTTGGAGGGCTTCAGCAGGTCTCCATCTGTGGTCCTGCTCAGGGCTTGCCTAAACTCTTGTCCCCCTGATGTGGTCCCTCCTTCTTTAGAGCGTGACTGAGCCACAGGTGGTGCTAGGACACTCCCAAGCTCGGGCGTCTTCCTTCCGTGGGGGCGTGGAATGGTGATGTTGCCAGAGGTGGAAGGGTCCAGAGAGTCCGGGCAGGGGACGGAACCTTCGCGGCTTGGAGATTGGGTTTCTGTCTGTACAGGGAGTTGGACAGATGGAGGTCTGTCACAGGTTGGAGGCACACAAATGGGCAAGGCCGCTTCATCCTGCCCGATACTCCACAGTTTGTTGTACGGGTTGGAGAGCTTGAGGCCTGGAAGAGTTCGAGAGTGTTCACCCACACTGAGGTCCATGCGCTGCAAACACAAGAAATAATTCAGACATGTCAGAAATGACAAGCACTAACGGAGGGCTTCAACACTGGACAACAGGTCCAGAACAAAACAACTGGAATGGTGCATTGTTGGTAGGAGAAATAAAACATTCAGATGTTCTTTAACAGCACCTCTGGGAAAATATGGACAGTGATGTCAGAATGATTAGGTGGTTAGGTGGTCACCAACAATACTTAGGATCGTCCTCTGAGGACCTTGAATATCAAAAATAGATTTCATGACTGTCTGAGCATTTGCTGACAAGGTACTTTGCTCTGGTCCAAAACAAAGTAGTTTTAGTGAGTCTTGGAAACAACACGGCAACTTTTGGCAGCAGAACTTTTGGACCTCTGACCTGGTAGGTGAACTTTGCTTGTAGCTCGTCTGAGTCTTTGGGAGTCCTCAGGTCCTCCAGACTTTTAGCTAAGGTCATTGGTTGGCTCTCAGGCTCGTCCTGACAGCCGAAAATATCCCCCAGCAGGTTGACATTGGAGAACTTCTCAGTAACTGGGCTGGGAGGGGCGGTGTGACTTTCTGCCCCAAAACCAGGATCGTCCCCTTCTATCAACTCCACCTCCTTCAGGGAGCGGTACGGCTGCGGCCTGCAGGGAAAGTGTTTGACTTTTGGTTATTTATTTCTCTGAAAGTCTACAGGTCTTCATAGGTCAAGACACTGTACCCACCCCTTACCTTAAATCTAAATAAATCTGCGTCTAAATTTTTATTCTTCTGAGTCTATAATTAACATGCTGTGCTTATCCCTGCACTCTGTCTAACTTTGCTTTATTCATTTTTCATTTTTCGGCAGATAATAATCTACATTTTTCTGACTGTCAACAAATCCATTGAAATTTAGCCTGACATCACCAAACTAGTTCTAGTTCTTTCCAAATGTTATCGGACTGAATGATCAAGTCCTGATATTGAAACGAGTCATTTTGCAGGGGTTGTGACACTAAAAATGTTTATAGCCACTTCTTTTAAAATGTGAACTTGTGGGAAAAATTTTTTTTAGACCGCTGTGTACCGGAAAGGTCATCATGTTTGGCCAGTATGTCAAATTGCCTTCAAAGTCCAGCGTACTCCCTGGGGGCATGGACTGAACGGGAGGGGGATCAGACATATCTGTCAAAGCAAATTAAACAGAAGCTTGCAGATTTGTCTGGTTCCCAGGCTAGGATTAGTTGGCAATTGCAAAGTTTTATTTTGCAAAGTAATGAAGCTTATTTACATACTGCTGAATGTTATCCACTGCAAAAATGTCTTTTAATGCTCAAGTAAAGGCTAAACCATAGAGACATGCTGAAAGTTTATAGTTTGGACAGGTTGCAGGAGTACCCTCAGACATGATATTGTGCTGCAAGCACTGTTTTTGTTAACGATGGCGAAATGATTTTGTTAACACACCTTTTTTTCATAATATTTATAATAATATTTTACATAATATTGAACACTTCTGTGGAGTGTGATGTTTTTGCTCCAAGTCCGATTTGTTTAGTTTTAAATACTTAATTACTTAATTAATTATTGCCGACTGATATAAAACTTTTTTGATGATAAATCCTGATGTTAATCAACAGTTCCCTAACTAAAATATCTGTGTCAGTAACGAACAGACAGACGCTTGTCTCCTATTATTGATAGTAATACTAAATAAATAAACAGAAATAGCAACCTTTTCCTGAAATGCTGCTGGTGTTGTGGTGATGGAATGTTAAATCTGATGCCTGCAGTGCGTTTTGGCCATTTCGAAACAAGGTCGAATTGGGAGCATCAAGGCACTTTGCTTTCAGTGTGCGTTCTGCCATTTAGAACAATGAGTGTACTTCCATAAACGCGAGTGTCAGACACCTTTAGTGCGTTTTGGCCCTAATATCAATATTTTAATCTGATCTTTGTGAATGTTAACTAATGTGGAAGTGAGGGTTCTCATATCAAAATTAACTCACATTTGTTTTTACATGAGAGGACTTCATAAAGTATGAGCATTTATTCCACTCACTGTTACCACTTTATCTGTGTTTAAAGCGCGATTCTTAGTAGATCAGCAGGTACAGCATGACAGAATTGCATCTTCATGGATGGGAAAGTCTAGGCTAGCGCTATCAAACTGGTAAGGAATCTGGTTATTATACAAAAGTCTTAAGAGAGTTAACTGTTGCTTTATGAATTGCAACACAACCTGTCAACCTCGCTTACAATTCCCTATCTCTGTATTGGCCTAATTTAATGTTTTAAAGTAATGATTTTTTCGACAAAAATTAACGACTAAAACACTTTTAGTTTTCGTTGACTAAAACTAGACTAAAATTATCAAGGATAGAAATGACTAAAATGTGACTAAAACTAATAAGCATTTCGTCAAAGACTAAGACTAAAACTAAATAAAAAATGGCTGCCAAAAACAACACTGGCTGCAAGTCAGTCGCATGTTGATTGGCTACTAATATGCAGTAAGCATTGTCTACCCCTGTCAGGTAGGGGTGGGTGTTGTGGATAAAATAATCTGTCATAATATAAATCATTTTATATCATGGCAGTGATAGATAAGCATGATACAGAAGATTGTTCTGGAAAATTAAATAACAATTTAGAGTTAAAATAACCTGCTGGAAACATCTCTTCTGGCTAATCCAATGAAGTGAGTACCTTACAAATCAGGAAACTTTGCTTGCAATGGCCTAATACAACCAGATATGATTATACCCCCAGATTTGTACAATAAATAACTACAATGTGAAGCTTTAACACACACTATCTCTCTCTTTCTATTCTCTTTTTTACTTCCTCTTATTCTAAATTAGTTCTTAAATTGACTTCTTATTATACTTTGTACTGTTTTTATTTATTATAGTGTTTATGATATATTGTGGTTTTATTGTACAGCACTTTGGTTGACTGAGATCGTTCTTTAAATGTGCTTTATAAATAAATTGTGACTTGACTTGACATGCACATGCACATATTTCATTAGGTAGAAAAGAGATGAGATGAGAACAGCTTATTAAGGAGTCAACAGTGCTAAGCCAATCAGAGAGATGCGTACAGAGGCGACCACTCAAAAGGGACGGAGAAGAGAAAGCTGTCAGGAAGCCCAGAGATGGAGTCATCGTCATACTGGAGCTCGTCTCCGGACGAATCCTCCGACAGAAAGACTGTGTAGTGACGAGTAGGACGGATAGAGCTACAGTGAGGAGAGGAGAAGGAAGACAAGAGGACAGTCACAGCTCATTACAGAGAGGTTAATGAAGTCCATTATAAAAGGAACAGAAAAGAAGAGGAACATTAAGAAAAGAAAGGCTGAGGATTAGCAATCTTAAGAGTGTCAGTTTTTATTTTTATCTACATACAGTGCATTGGGAATATTATGTTACTGCACTTAGATTAGTTACAGGATATTATTTGATTTGTTCATTTGAAAGGAAGCTGTGCAGTTAGCTGAAAAGGAAATTAGACCACAGTGGCACAAACAAACAAACCAATGAACTGAGAAGCCAAATTTCTCCAAAAGCAGCCAGACTCAAACTAACTGATTGAGGCAGCGGTAAACCAGTAACCCTCATGTAGAGCGAGATAAAATTACTGGCTGCTGGTCTGGTTGCTGAGGAGAGAGAGATAATGTGCATATATAACAGCTGTTTCCTGTCAGAAAAGTCTGTCTGATAGCAGAGTAAAGCAGTGAAAACAGTCTAAATACAACATACACTTAAACTGATATGCTGACCCTGTGTACCTCACACAACCACAGTGCAAATAATGTGAACTATCCCTTTAAATGCATCATGGACAGTGGGATACATAATGTGGGTAGGCTTACTGGTCAACGCTGCTTTCCAGACTCACGTTGCTGCTCGGTCTCTTCAACAGCATTGGCGGCCGAGCCTGTGGAGGTGAAAAATTCATATGAAAAAAAGGGGACAGTTTATTCAGCCTACCTACCTCCAGGTTTCCACACAGTCATGCTGACAGTGTGTCAGCCGCTGTTTCCATCACTCTTCTCTGCTCCCATCACAGTTAGTTTTGTGGTTTGTGGTGATTTTGTTCTGTGTTTGTAGAGTTTACAGCCCGTCATGCTGTTACACAGCTAAAAAACAAGAACTGAAACTTGTTCTCCAACAACTAGTTGCACCTTCTCTCACCAATAAACCACTAGTGGGTGCTGTCACTAGGATTTTTTTTAATGAAAGCACCAGCAATATTAAAAATATTTATGATTCCCAATGCTGCCTCCTTTTTAGACATGGCAGAGGCAGGCAGACAGCAGGAGCTCCAGAGGAGCACAAGGTGTGTGCAACCTCCTAAACTGACAATAAGAAGCCAGGACGAGTCCTCCACTGTAAATTGATCAGCTGTCAGTTGTCTGTCAGTGTAAAGTTCAGCCTGTTATCCTGAAAACAAAAGCCCACTGCTCTGAAATAACACACTCTGCATGATGAGTGAAGTGGCTGCCTGTCTCACTGCTGCCAATGTTCATTAATATTTTGCTCAATTTAACAGTTACAAACATCTACACCTTCTACAAGATTATTAGTGATTTCTTATGACTCATAAACAGACACTTACTCATTCAGCGAACAATCAGGATTAATGTGAACTCTCATTAATGTGAAACAGACATACAGAACAGTTATTCTGGTCCAGAACGGAAATTTTAAAGGGGGAAACTGCAGCTGTAGCATTCATGTGAAGTGAAGACACGTTTCATTTTATGACTTATTACAGTAAATATATGACAGATTTAGAAGTTAAAAGGAAAAACAAATTTAAAAAAAAAGAAAAGAAAAATGCTACACATCAGATTTATTATTTAATACAGGGCATTTTTCATGTTGTAATTTTTCCTTGTTTTTTAAAATTGCGATAAATATCGTATTCGTAATGATGCCAAATTTCCAAAAGTTACAACAAATACAGGCTAAAAATAGGGCTGAAGTTACAAGCCCAACTGTTGTTCCAATAAATCATATATAAATAATATGGAATCATTTCTGAGAAATCTGTATCATCTCATGGAATAAGATTGTTTTATCAACCAACTCTTGTTCAACCAGCACATTCATACATTGTAGCTGTGTGAAATCCCTCATGAATTCTTTCTCTCCTCATCACACCTCCACCCACCTGTCCAAAGTGTACAGTGATTGGCCGCTGTTCGTCCCAGGTTCGCAGTGGCCCCTCCCTCCTGACTGCACCGGTGGAGGAGGTGAAGCCCGCTATGTTTTCGTCGTCGATGACCGCTGACCCCGCCGTGGAGAAGCCATTCTCTGCCTGCTCCTGCAGAGGGGGGACACAGGGAAGTGGAGCTTGACATGGGCGAAAGGAGTGATGGCACTGCAGAGGGAGGGGGAGGGGCAGAGGGAGGGAGGCTGCACGCCGCGGCTGGGGTGGCGAGGTTCAGTTAAGGTAGTTAAGGTAAGTGAGGGTGGTGTTTAAGGTAGTTTTTGTGAGGGAGAAACCAAGAACTGTCACCACCTTCGCTGAGCTCAAGACTCTAAACAATGTTTACAAGAACAACAAAAAAGATTCAGAATACTTTGTCAGCAGTGTGGAGCTACACACCTTCTGCTTCAGCCGGCTCTTGACTTCCTTGATACGCATCTTTGCATGGTCCTTGGCCTGTCAGACGAACACAAACAACATGACATCATTACCATTCTCAATTCTAAGTCATTTTGGTTCATTTTAACTTTCTGAAGCAAACAGAAACGTGCTTACAAACTTGTAAACGGTCTTCATGGCCGGGTTTGCCTTGGTCCTCACTGTGTTGAAGATAGCCCCGCCCCCTTTCTGTCAGAAAATATTGACACAAAATCTGTTAGTAACAATCTGCACCACATTCAGCTATCTTGAGAGGATGTGATGTATCATGAAAGTTTGCTTTCAAGCAGCAAAAGCACCAGACTCCTTTGACAAAAACAAGAATTTTACCTCACAGAACACAGGAGTTGTTGGTCTAACACTTCCTCAGTCTGCAAGTTAATTTGTGTTATTGTGTGACTTTGGCATTTTGAAGAGTTAGTTCAGATTCACTGAAGTCACACAACACAAACAAACTACCAGACTGAGGCAACAGTTAGCCAGCAACTCCTGTGTTCTGTATAAAATTACTGTTTTTACCAAAGGACTCTGGTGGCCTTGGAGAGAGCGAGATATCTGGCTTACATAGCAGCAGTTTCTCATCAGAAAAGTCCGTCTGACAGCAGGGTAAAGTAGTGAAAATATTCTAAATATAGCATAGACCTTAACTATATTTTGCTGCTGACCCCGCTTAGCTTCCTACACCAGTACTCCTGCTGCTTCTTCAAACTAGGGGCATGTCGACCGCCGTCTACTGTAGGTAAAACACTGACTGTGGAGAAGTACCTCATACAAACACTGATGACCGGTGCCGTCAGATCACCGCCTACCATGAGTCATGGATCTGTCCGAGGTTTCTGCCTGTTAAAAGGAAGTTTTTCCTCACCGCTGTCGCCAAAGTGCTTGCTCATGGGGGAATTGTTTCAATTGTTGGATGTAAATATAATTAATTATTGACTGTGGTCTAGACCTACTCTATATGTAAAGTGTCTTGAGACAACTTTGTTGTGAATTGGCGCTTTATAAATAAAATTTGACTTGACTTGACATAATCTGAACTATTCCTTTAATCCCTCTGGTGGAGTTTATTGCTGACTGACATTTGGATCTACATAACATATAACATGTATTTACGTTTCTATATCCTTGAAAAAAAAAAGTGTTACAACTGATGTTACAATTATATCAAAGTAAAAAAAAATTATTATTAATTTATCTATCTGCCCCATGTTTCAGATCTGCTCCAAAACGTCCTTTCTTGGCACATGCTACACCCTTTCAACAAGTTTCATGAAAACTGAGCCAATAGTTTTCATAATCCTGCTGACAGACAGATGAGAGCAGAAACATAACTTCTACGGTGGAGGTAAAAATACCAAAAATGTATGCTATGTATTCTTTACGGTAGTGCTGTCTGTAGCTCACCTTCACAGTGAACAGCCACTGGTGGTAGGTCTTGTCACTGCCTGTGGGGGGAGGTCATAACAAGAAAAGGTCAAAAACATCAAGATCTGGGCCTGCTGGGTACTAACTGAGAAGGTCTAAGATATCTAGTCTGGAATCTGATGTTAAAGCACTGCAGTGTATAACAAACCCATGTGTTTCAGCGACAAGGAAGTGCTCCGACTCCACTGTTGTTGTCCATTGTCTTTTAACTTCCTGTCTATGCTGGAAGTGTGAATGTGTCTGATGTTATCAAATATCTGAACAGTAAATAACGTACAGTGTGGAGGACAGAGAGCTGGAGGAAAATGAGGACTTTCTTCAACTGCAGTCTCATAAAAATGAACCTCTATTTACACTGTGACACCAGTTCAATCAGTTCTCCTGCACTGCTCTGGGATCAGCTGGTTACTGTTAAAGTTATTACAGTGGCAGGTCAGAATGAACTACTGTTTGTGTTTCATTATGTCTTATCATATCATGACACAAGTTGTCTGGGTGTTAATACAATATTTGTTCATCTAAAACACAGAGTCAGAATCTCCTGGTTTAGCCATTGTGAATATTGCAAATAATATTAAAGGGACAGTTCAACCCCAAATCAAAAATACACATTTTTATATTACCTGTAGTGCTATTTATCCATCTAGAATGTGAGCCGCAGAGTTTTGCAGATATCAGCTGAATGGAACTTTGCTTGTGGTGCTAAAAGCACCAAATCAATGCCTCTTTCCAGAAATCATGAGCTGGTTACACAAGATAATCCACAGACCTTGTTGTGAGCAGTTTAACATAGGAACTCATTTCTCTCAACAAAACTACAACTGCTGTATCTCTGTGCTGACCAAAGTGCGCATCTACTAGATGAGAGGCTTGTGCTGGTGACAGTGCCGTAAAGGATGTAAACATTAATGGGTTCTCTTCTGGTGATGTTGTTGGTGGGAGTAGTCCAGTGGAAAGTAGTTATGAAATGACATGTTACATTGTATAATGCAATACAATTTCCAGTGGTTAGTATTACCGTTTCAAATTTTAATAATCATTACAACTGTGTTGATTGCTGTGCATCAACCAAAGTTAGCAACAGTGTCCCAGATGCAGGTAGAGCAGCTACGTCAGTTTGTTCTGTGTCAGTGAAACCACTGACATCACACTGTGAGAGATTCAATCTAAAACTTGATGGAATGAATGTTTTAACATTATTGTTATAATACTGATAACTGTGATGATTTTGGTCACTGCAACTGCGGTATGAAATTTCCATGCTGTTTCAGGAAGAATAAAGAGAAAAAGTAGTTCCTACATGTTGTTCCTACATGAACCTGCTCACAACAAGGTCTGTGGACTATCTTGATTAACTGGGTCATGATTTCTAGAAAGAGACACTGCTGTTGAGTTTTACAAATGTGTTTTTTTAAAGCTTTGAGCACCACAAGCTGAGTGAACATCTCTACGGCTGATATCTCCAAAACTCTGCAACTCACACCAAGACTATCTAGATGGATAAACAGCACTACAGGTAAGAGGAAGATCATGTATTTTTGATTTTGCCTGAAATGTCCCTTTAAAAAATTAATAGTAATTATTAGTAAAATTAATAATTGATAGTAAGCTAGCACACACTGAATGTAACTATGTTCAAAGATGAAAGAATCATGTGGTGGTGTCAGGTCAGAAGACTTCCTTATAAATGTAGACGTGTTCTCAAATTTGACAAAACTGTAGCAGGCTGTGTGAACCAATCAGGACCAACACTTATTACATTCTATGACTTACTATATATACTTGTGGTGGCCAGCAGAAGCAAACAGGTAATTTACACAGTCTAGTTTCCATGACAAACACAAGAACACATGAGCAACATGACTTAAAATGAATAAGCACAGTCTCTGTGCTTGCATGTCAACAGAGCTGTCTGAAAAGTACGACACGAACATCACTCCTGCCTCACCTGCGTATTCTCCCATGTTGATCTCCTCCTCAAAGATGTCACTGAAACCTTCACCTGAGTTCAACAGGTCCAGACGGCCGTCAATGAACTGCAGGAGGAACATCAACATGTGTTAGAGGGGAAGAGGAAGGCTGAACTAAATGTGTGTGTGTGTGTGTGTGTGTGTGTGTGTGTGTGCACCTGTTTGAATAGCTGCAGCTGGATGGCGTTCAGCAGGAACTGTCTCATGGCACTGGATCGATGGTTCACAAAGGTTTCCTCATTAAATGTTATCGGCTCACCCTGAAACCGCAGGACAGAACACTGACGGTCACAGTGCCGTACAACACTGACACAGTTCAGATTTAGTGTTTGGTAGTCATGGCCTTTGACCTCGTTATAATGTTGCTGTTGTCAGTGTTTAAGGATGTGGGCACACCAATCTGACCTTGGCTGTGCCATCTTGTGTGTAGCATTACATTTTCCAAGAGAACTGATTGGTCAGTAGGTGGTGCTTCAATCCCATTTGATCTCTTATCTTGAACATAAGTTGCTCCACAGCAGGTTAGCCAAACCGCAGCAATATACCCCGGTAAGAAGTGAATCACAATCATAGGGACCGAAAACCCAGAGTTAATCCTGAAAGTTACCTCACTGACCATAATTCCTGCTTCATAGCACTGTCCCCTGGTCTTGACTCGGCCTTGCCCTGCCTTGCTCTTGGCTTTGACGTTGGGCGCAACCCCTCAGAGCCCTGGTCGTGTCTCTGTCTTGTCTCTCCATACACTCTGGTCTTGACTACAACACTTACTGCACACAATGGGAGGCATGAACCTGTATTGATGGCAATCTAACAGCACCATAAATTACATTTATGTTGACCAAACTGATGAGTGATATTCATTAAGGAAAGTTGATTAAATAAAAAAAGACTAACTGCTTTAATCCAATGAATCACTTTGCTCAAGTGAAGGATTATGTTTGATGATTTTTTTTTACAGTGATGACATCAGAAATCTGACAACATTTGAAGCTTCATTCAAAAACTTAAATAGAAGCTTCAAATGTAAGAAAATGGCATTCAGTACTGCCCCAAATGTCTAAACTCTTTCTTTCTTTGTTCCCCGCCTCCTTCATGTCTGTACTGACCGACTCGATCTGCAGAGCGTTCCTGTAGCTGCCGAACAGAGCCGCCTGACTCTTGAGGAAGGCTCGAGCTACACCGTCACCCGTTGTCGTGGAAACCTTCTTCAAACGACTTTTTAAAGATGAGACCTGTGAGACATGAAGTCATTAGAACACTGCATTTATCTGTGAATGTTTACACACTTATTGAAAGATGGACTGTATAGTGCACAGTAGTTCCTCACCACGTCGTTGGGCAGGCTCTGCAGGTCATCATACGGGGTTTCCAGAGTGTTTGTGTCCACATTTAGCACCACCACATCATCCAGAGCCAGCCCTCGGACTTTCTACAAACAGAGAGAGAGCACGCTGACAGAGTCAACCACTATCCAGCTTAAAACCTGCCAGTACCACATGAAGCAGGGAAAAACGATCACTGTAATTCTGTGTTTGAAATCTTGAATGAGCTGGTTCCTGTGTGTCAGTTAGAGACGCGTACCTCCATCAGGCTGGAATGTACTCCGATGAGGTAGGGCATTGGGGCACTGAAAAAAGACAGTTTTATAATTATAACATTCATGCCTGAGATAATAGCTGGGTTAACACAGCAGTCTTTAACTAAACATGTCAAGCTCTGTGAGGCAGAATAGTAAGTAACATTACCATGAATATGATATTACTAAGTTTAAGATGTTTAAGACAACATGCACAGCATTGTTGGTATAGTGCAACCTGGTCGCTGGTGCCCCTGCATTTTTGACTGTATGTTTAAAGTCCACCTGCAGTCATGTTTTAAACAACTTAAAATGTTTTGCAAGAAGCAATAAATTGTCTGATGTTTGTTTTTTTTGTTTTTTTTTTGCAAAATAAGGTCAAATACATTGTTAAAATGTCTTACATATAGCTCTACACCTTGCTTTCATTTTGTATTCATGGTTTCATGAATATGTAAATAGGCCCGCCCCCTATATCCCCCCACCCTAACCTCTAGCTAATTGCTGGCTAATCACAGTAACTAGCTATGTTCGGCTTCTTCTATGGGCTGGGCATTGGTTCCTTAGGTTTATGGCATCATATACCCAGCCTGACTGTGTCTGTTCTTTTGAGACTGCCCTTGCTCACTGGATCATTTCTCTCCCGATATGTCTTGTAACACATGACGCCACATGGATGTGTTAACAAGGTTAAAAACAGGATTTTCACTGCAGGGGGTCTTTAACACAGCACTCTGTACTCACCAGCAGTAGTCTAACAGATGTTGAGGCAGGACAGGAATGTAAACATGTTGCCAGTGCATTGGATATAACATGGCTGCTGACCCATGGACACACGCTGTTAACTGTGGACAGAGATAAATATCCAATACATGGTGTTACACTGCTGCTCTAGAGTCAGTTTACAGTCTAAAATGCAATTCAGGAATAAAATATTTAATATATACATATAGAGCTTCATCATGAAGAGAAAGACTTCATCAGGCTGTGTGAACTGATCAGGACTGACACTGGAAACTTGTATTTACAGAGCTGTGAGCCACATGACTGGGATTAAAGTCACAAATTTGATGACTTTAAGAAACAACTTAACATCAAAAAAGACTTGCAACTGGACTAGCACTTCAACACCAGTGACTTGCGATTTCAACACTTAATTTCCCTTCATTTCCTGAATCAGCTCACGTTAACACTATTTATTCTCAACAAGTCGACACGTAATTCCCCAGATCTACTTTGTTTGAATCAGATGGCATCCAATCAAACTACATGTGACTTGCCAAACAATAACCTGGTTCCAGCTCTGGTATTTACTGTAGCCAGCGATAGAAAAGGAAGTTAAGAGCCAAACAGGAAATGGAACAAAGAATAAGGCGAATACCACTGTGCAGCCAAGCTTTTGTCTAAATAAGCTGCTTAAATTTAAAACTGCTTTGTTTTGATGTTGGACAGAGATTTGTGGATAGGTGTGGTCATACAAAAATCATTTCATGTTCAAATCCTTCACAGGGTTTTACTTCCAGTGTTCCATACTGTACATTTAAGGTCAGGGAAAAACACACCTAAATTAGAACATTTAATTCTTAAGTCTCAAAATGACACTTCAAAGACAACATTCATTTCTAAACTGTTTTCAGGAAGGTCACAGGGTAAATGCTGCTGTCCTACTACAGATTCTAACAGAGCTGCTTTAAAACAGAGCAGTAGAGGAGAAGAAGAAAGAGGTTGGACTCTACTTACAGTGCTTAGTTTGCTACAGCAGATGAGGATTCGACGTTCATAAAGCATACTAGCGTACAGATGAAGCATGTTATTGACATCTACTGCTACAAAGTACTCTGTTAGGTTTCTCTGCAGGGGTCAAACACAATAAGAGAAAAACAAGAGAGTTAGTTGTGAAGTTTGATTCAGTATGACATCAACTCTGGTTCAGTCATAAAACTCAATATTGCACATTATGTATCCAGCAGCTATTTCAACTTGAATCTATTCTACAGAATGTTACCAAAACATTTATACAACCACCTCTGTAGGATGGAGACATGAACTCTGCTCTATTTCACCTCACTCACATCCATTCATACTCCTCCATTATGTGTCACAGAGCCTGACGAATACTTGGAACAGTGTCAACTGTCTGACCTTAAAATAAGCATTCTTCTAAACCAGGCTGTGTGTAACAGTATCACCACCTTATAGTACTTTGTACCACATAAAACCAGGACCATGACCTGACTGGTGGAACTAAAAGCTAACCAAGAGGTCACTCATTCTTGAGAATTGGGACTAAACTGTATTTTGAGGGGTTTTGATTTTTACTCTTCAATTATGCTGGAAAATCTATTTTAAAAGATCAAACTCTTGGATATTAAACCTTTTAACAGGCCAACCTCCAAGTGATTCCATTTTTTTTTACAAGTTTAAAAAGTTAAAAAAAAATAAATAAATAAATAAAAAATTAGAGCATTCGCATTGATAATTTTCTGATTTGTCCAAATTCTCAAGAATGGGTAAGATATATTTCTTGAAATAGTGAACATTTTCCACGGGATTTCAAGGTCATTCTGATTTGTTTGCTATCCTGTGTGCACGCATGTCACTCAGAAACAAGTCTATAGATTCTAATTCTCCTGATCTGCTCACAGATACAAATCCAACAAGCTGAGAAGTTTGACTGAGATGAGGGAAACGACAGCACTCACATTCTCAGGTATGCTGGGGAGTTCCCCAGTGTCAGGCACGGTGAAGAAGGAATGCTGCAGAAAACAAGAGGATCAGTTAGAGCTGGAATCCATCACAGAGTGGTGGAGGGAAAAAAGCAATGCAAAGAGACTACACAGTCATTTTCCCTCTACTCCTATGAAAGAGACATGTATGGGGACTGAGTAGTAGTAGTAGTAGTAATCCTGTAGTGGTAGTAGTTTATGCTTAAAAAGTAAAAGTATCAACCTTTCTGACAGTGGCAGTATTTTCCTCAGTAAAAACAGAAACTTGCACTGTTTCCAGTTTAAGGTGTACTCAGTTGGATGTGAGGAGGTTAAAGGCTGATTTATAGTCTGCAGGCTCGAGTGACATGTGGCCTACCTTGATGTGAGCATTTATACTCGCGTGCTGGTGTTTCTGTGTCACTCTGCAATTATGCTGCTAAAAGGCCAGTTGGCGGTGGGATCCCCATGCCACTGTGGCGAGCTTCTTCCTTTTTTCCTTTACTTGTAACAATGGTGACGGAAACGGAGTGTACCTTGTCGGAGTTGGAGCTAATAGACATCGAACAGTTACTTTTACTGAAAGGACTGCAGGAGGGGGAATTTGCTGTGCTCGTCCAGCTACTGGGAGACATGGACGAGGACATGCATTTCAGATTTTTTTGGACGTCAGCAGGTAGATTTGATGATTTGGTTCGTTGTCTACAACCTTTCATCTCACATCAGTGTACACACAGCATGCCTATAGACATTAATCTGAGATTGGCCTTCGAGTTTTAGCTTCAGGTGGAAGTCAACAAGCTGAAGCAGCTAGCAACAAGCTAGTGTCAAGCAGTGTCCTCCATAATTTCAGAGGTCTGGAAAGCTTTACGGAAAACACTGCAGCCAGAGTTCCTTCCCTGCCCTTCAGAGGCACCACCAGCCAATCTTCCTGGAACAGAAGTCTGAAGTCAGACTCACCACACCGAGATGAACGGGGACTCCAGGCTCAGGGATGGGGAGCGTATGTAGTGACACCAGCAGCTCCTGCCACTGACTTTCCTGAAACATTCAGAAGATTCAGAATCCATAAAATACATGATGTCACAGTCAGTCTGCAGGGAATAATTACATCAAAGCCCTACAAGAAAATGAGCCTTCATATTTCTATTAAAACTCTCTGTTGTGTTGTCATCAGACCGCAGCGTGACTGGTCATACTGCTGTGTCAGTTTATGATCTCTCAGGTGCACAGCTTGTTGTAAACAGGACACATTCACATGCTGTTGCAGTTGACTACAGATACATCTTAAGTGTTTAAATAAAAACTCATTGATCAGTATTATAGATCAGTGCATTTAAACACAAACTAGCAGTTTGTTCCTGTTACCGTGTTTCTACTTTCTTTCCAGCAGGACAAATTTGGGCAAACACTGGAGTTAACAAGCAAAACAGTCATGAGAACTGGCACACAGCCAGACTTTCAGGGAAGAAATTAGGCAACAAATTCCTGACAAAAGACAAGAAATCTGATATAACAGCAGGTTCCAGTAAGATGACTCACCTGGCCTTTGATGGTGTAATCTGCGAGGATATTAAGCAGCTTGTAGAAAACTTCAAACCAGGGCAGGTAGCTGGGAAAACAAACAAAGGGGGTGTATTTTTTTACAAAGCTGAGCTTTACACTGTTTGTCAGTTACAGAGTTTGGGGCTAACACTGCATCTTAAAGGGACAGTTCAGATTATTTAAAGTGTGGTGGTGTGATATATTAAAGGGTTAGTTAGGATTCATCAAAGTCACACAATAACACAAACTAACTAACTGATTCAAACAGCGGTAGACCAGCAAATCCTGTGTTCTGTGAGGTAAAATTACTGATTTTTGCAATGGCTGTCTGACAGAAAGGTAAAGTAGCAAAATATACTTAAAATATACTTAAACTGAGATTGATTTTTTGGTTGCACTTTAC